>MU261115.1:117500-127018 GCA_020310875.1 Ceratopteris richardii | reverse complement strand
CCTCACAATCAATCTCTGATTATGTGACAAGATGAAGGACATTGCAGATTCTTTAGGTGCAGTTGATGAAGATATTGAAGAAGACAAATTAGTAAGACAAATACTCACAGGGCTAAGAGGAGATGAGAAATGGAAGCCTTTCATTTTATCTACAGAACTTTCATTAGATCACTTTACTCCTGATTTGAATCAATTGTTAGGTCATATGCTAACTTTTGAGAATGATGTCAAAGGAGATGTTGATAAGAGTGCATGTCATGCAATGTATTCTAAAGACAAGAAGAAAGCCAACAAAGGGAAGCAACAATCAGGTGAAGAAGAAGGTACATCAAACCAAGCAAACTTCATAAGAGGAAGAGGAAATGGCAGAAGTAGAGGAAGAGGCAGAAACAACAAAGAGAATGCAAGAGCTTGTTGGATATGTGGTAAGACCAATCATCTATCTCATGATTGTTGGCACAATAATCAAAACAATGGTAATTATCAGAACTTTAATCAAAGAGCAAGAGGTGGTAGATTTCAGAGAGGAAATTTCAGAGGTAGAGGTGGTAGGAATTCTTTTGGAAGAGGTGGAGGAAGAAGCTTCCAAAATCAATCCTATAATAACACCTACTACAACTATGCATCAGATCAAAAGGAGGATTCGACTCTCATTATGAATACATGTGAAACCTCACATGAGGACATGAGAGTGTTCTATATTGATTCAGGATGTAGTAATCACTTAAGTGGAAATATTGCTTTGATGACTGACCTAGATCATAATGCAATTAATCATACAGTGCAGACAGGTGATAATACAAAGCATAAGGTAAAGTCAATTGGTTCAGTCAAAGCTAAGGATGGGAGCACTCTTCTGAGTAAGGTACTCTATGTTCCCACAATTCCAAAGAATTTGATCAGTGTAGGTCAAATTGTGGAAAAAGGATATGAGGTAAGGTTTACAAATGATGGAGTTTATGTGGAAGACCCTAGTCAAGGGTATAAACAAGTTATTGCAGGAAAGAAAGAAGGAAGGCTTTTCACATTGAAGGTACAAGGAAATGTTGGACATGCTATGTTCACTTATGGAGAGCAGAAGGTGTCAGAATTGGATCTTTGGCACAAAAGACTTGGACACTTTAATGAAAGAGGTATCAAAGAAATGATTAACAATGATTCAGTGCTTGGAATGCCTAACATTGCAGGTCAACACATGACATACAGATGTGAGGCATGTCAATTAGGTAAGGCTCATAAGCAATCCTATTCCAAGCATGGGTTTATGTATTCAGAAAGACTTGAATTGGTGCATACAGATGTGTGGGGTCCTTCAAAGGACTTTAGTATAAATGGTTCAAGATATTATGTCGTATATGTTGATGATGCTACCAGGTGGATCACAATTTATGTGATTAAGGAAAAGTCAGAAGTGTTTAATACATTTAAACACTATCATGCATATGCAGAAAGGATTACAGGTCAAAAATTGAGGAGACTAAGATCAGATGGAGGGGGAGAGTATTTTTCAAATGAGTTCAATGATTATTTGTGGAATGCAGGTATAAAGAGAGAAGTTACTTGCAGGTACTCTCCTCAACAAAATGGGGTAGCAGAAAGAAGAAATAGGACTCTTGTTGAGTTTGCAAGGTCAATGATGAAAGAGAAGAATTGCCCAAATTATTTGTGGGCTGAGGCTGTTAATACAGCTACATATTTGGTTAATAGATTGCCTTGTAAAGCTTTGCAGGGTATGACACCATATGAAGCTTGGTGGGGTAAGAAACCTACCTTGGATCATTGCAGAATATTTGGATGCTTGGCATATGCATATGTGCCATCTCAATTGAGGCATAAGTTGGAGCCTAAGGCAGAGAAATATGTTTTTATTGGCTATGATGATAAGCAAATGGGATACAGGTTGTGGAGTCCATCCACAAAGCAATTTATTGTATCCAAGGATGTTACATTTGATGAGCAAGGTACTTGGTATGCAGGTAAATATAATGTACATGCAGATGATGAAGAAGTAGTGGAACAAAGGAAAGGTAAAGCAAAGATTCAATTACTTGATGAAAGTGAGAGTAATGAAGTGCAGGTTGAAGTTGAAGAGAGGCCAAGGTTTGATCCAGAATGTGATGAACCAGAGACCTCAAGAAGTGCAGAAGTTAGGAGATCATCTAGGCACAAATGGCAACCTACAAGGTATAGCTATGACACTTCATTCTTAACTACTAAAGATTATGCTTATTTGGTAAAAGCAGATGAAGACCCTTCTACATATGAAGAGGCCAAAGGGAAGAAGAATTGGGAAGATGCTATGCAAGAGGAGTATGATGCATTGATAGAGAATCAAACATGGGATTTGGTTCCTAAACCTAATAGTCAGAAGATTATTGGATGTAAGTGGGTTTACAAAACAAAGAGATTTGCAGATGGAAGTGTGTCTAGGTACAAAGCTAGACTTGTTGTGAAAGGGTATGCACAGACATATGGAGTAGACTATGATGAGACTTATAGTCCTGTGGCAAAGATGACAACCATCAGGACACTCATTGCAATTGCTGCTTGTAAAGGTTGGAAGTTATCTCAATTAGATGTTAAAAATGCTTTCTTGAATGGTTACATTTCAGATGAAGTCTACATGGAGCAACCAGATGGGTTCAAAGATCAAGTGAGTCCAAATTATGTGTGTAAGCTCAAGAGAGCTTTGTATGGGTTGAAGCAAGCCCCAAGGGCTTGGAATTATAGGCTTGTAAAATTCTTGAATGATCTTGGTTTTCAAGCATCAAAGGCAGATAGTAGCTTGCTAGTCAAAGCAAGTGAAGATGGGTTCATTTATGTGTGTATTTATGTTGATGACATAATACTTACAGGAACAGATGATAAGGGGATACAAATGATCAAAAAGCAGATGGAGAAAGAGTTCAAAATCAGTGATTTGGGGAACCTATCATT
Source organism: Ceratopteris richardii (assembly GCA_020310875.1). Taxonomy (NCBI): domain Eukaryota; kingdom Viridiplantae; phylum Streptophyta; class Polypodiopsida; order Polypodiales; family Pteridaceae; genus Ceratopteris; species Ceratopteris richardii. The sequence goes on along the minus strand of MU261115.1, from coordinate 124,081 downwards.
CTTCTTGGGAATGGAGATTTCTTATACTCAACATGGAGTATATGTGACCCAAGAAAGGTATCTTAAAAATTTGCTAACCAAATTTAAAATGGAAGATTGCAGGGTTGCACCTACACCTTTGGAAGTGAACCATAAATTGTCTAGGTTTGGAGGAGAAGAGTTCAGAGATATGAAACTCTATCAAAGTTTGGTTGGTAGCTTGATTTATGCTACATTGACAAGGCCTGATTTGTCATATGCAGTTGGTGTGCTTTCACAATTTATGCATTGCCCTAGAAAGGAACATTGGATTGCAGGACAAAGAGTACTTAGGTACATCAAGGGTACACTCAAAGAAGGGTTGTACTATGGATTTACTTCAGATACAAAAATCAAGATATATAGTGATGCAGATTGGGCAGGTAATGTGGATGATAGAAGATCAACACATGGATACTTGTGCTATGTAGGAGACAAATTGATTTCATGGTGTTCCAAGAAGCAACATACAGTTGCTTTGTCATCTACAGAAGCAGAATATAAAGGTATGGTGGAAGCTGCAAAAGAGGTAATATGGCTAAAGACACTTTTGAAAGTTTTTGATGTGATTCAGAGTACTCCTATTATTTGTGGAGACAATATGAGTTCATTATACTTGGCAGCTAATCCTGTATTTCATGCTAGAACTAAGCATATTGAAATACAGTATCATTTTCTGAGAGAGAAGGTCATTGAGAAGGAGATTGAAGTCATACACACTCCCACAAAAGATCAAGTTGCAGATATGATGACAAAAAGTTTAGATGGACCAAAACTACAAAGATTCAAGGATATGGCAGGAATCAAGAAGATAGAGAAGAACCTCAATTAATGATTGAGGGGGAGCTGTTGGTGCATGACAATCATCAATTGAAGAATTATGGAGGAATGAAGACAAGGAGTCAAGAAGAAAACAAAGTCAGGTGATTGAAGGAAGGAGATATTCAGAAAAAATCAAAAGACATGTACACATATGTACATTAGCTGACTTATATCTTTGTTTAGTCATACACTTGTATATATTCATCTATAAATATGTTGGAAAATGTCGGGCAAGGAGAGCAGAAGAGATTTGAGAATAGGGAGAGAGAAATTAGTGTCATTAGACACATGAAGAGTGAGTGAATTGTCCATCCTCACTCAGATGTAAATTTTCTGAGAAATCAAAAAATTTTGCGCCCGATATTTTGCTGTCTGCTCCCTCTGTGCTTAATCTTTTGAGAAATCCTTTTGCACGTATCTAAGTCCATAGCTAATCTATCTATGGCTAGAATTTGAGAGGTTAATTGTAATCAGGCTGTGAGAATTTTGATTAGGAACATTCATATGTAAGAATGTTCTAACAGTCGAGAAATCTGGCGCACATTTCATCTTTAATGAAATGATCATTGCTCAGTCTACAGTGTAAAGTTTTACACAAATGAGGGCTTAAAATCTAAGTTGGAAGGTAAGCTATCTATGGCTAAAAGATCTTGATCAAACGGGATTTACTTTGGGAGAACCAGTGCTAAGAAGTTGCAGGTGTCAAAGTCGCCATTGCAGAGAAGCACTTTCAGACATAGGTAAAGTGTTTCACACATTTCTCAGTGTATGGTTAATCTTTTTGAGAGATTTAACTTGGCAAAGTTGCGCAACCTTAAGGCGAAGTGTTGTGCAAAGTTTTATCAAAAACTTTACAGGATTGATTAGTCAATGAGTGACTAATCTGCAGCAGACTTTTCAGAGAAGTTGAATTTTTCAGAACTTTCAATATTTCTGATAATTTGATGAATGATTTCTAAGTTTGGTGGAGTCTAAGGTTAACCTTGATATAGAAGTGATCTAACTTCAAGGTTAACTTGTTCTTTTGGAGATTAACACTCTCCATCATCTATCTGTCTATCTGTCTATCTGTCTATCTGTCTATCTGTCTTGTTGGTGCATATCAAGCCTTCACACATTGGCTTGGAACATTGGAATCTTTGAAAGATATCTCTTCATGAAGGATAAGGCATAGGAACTCATACTTATGAGTTATTATCTTTTACCCCTTGTAAAAGTCTATTTGACTTGACATTTATTTGTAATCACTTGAAGTCATTCACCTACTTCATTAGTCGTGGAAAGAGAATAGTTAAGTGGAGAGAATATCTCCCTACTTTTAGAGGAGAGATTCAAGGGAGCCTAAGTTTGAATTTGAAATTCAAATCAAAATCAATTCCTATAAAAACTCCATTTGAAAAGTCGCGGTTAGTTCACTCATTCTAGCTCACTCCCCGAGGCATATCTTCATTGTAACTGAGTGTGTGTTAGTGCTACTCCATAGCCTACACCACCACACCTCAATTAGCTATGCTTGTCATGCTATTGAGCTTGTACAATTTCATTAATCAATAGATATACACACATTTCTCATTTCTGGTTCTCTATGTTAACTTCTCCAAGTCTGTCAATTTCAAAGGAGCATATCTCAAGATCTACTGAACCAAATCAAGTGATCTATAGCTCATTGGAACCAGCTCAAGGTCTTCTACAAGCATACAAAATCTCAGAGGATTTTATTCAGCCATTTGGGAGAAATCCGCTTCGAAGTACACACTGGTCTGTGTTTGCAGAGTTCCTAAAAAGTCGGGGGTAATTAGAATCTTGCTAAACTTATTTCTCAGTGCATAGTTTATCAATTGAAGTGATTCCACTTGTAATTGGTAGCTTACTAAGGTACTTTAATACTCCCAAAAGGAATTGTTCCAATTTTAAGTGTGCTGGTCACACTGAGTAAAAGTCTGAACAAGTATCACTACAGGAATAGAAAGTTTTCTTGATTTTTGAAGTACCAAGTCATCTGTTTTGGTTTGATCATTACCCAAACCATTTCCAAAGTACATATATGGTTTCTTTGTGTCATTTGGAAGCTAAGCAAGTCCACTAAGCATATCTGAAGAGAAAAGAGGGCAGGTGTGAAGCAGGTTTTGCAGCATCAACTCATTTCTTGAGTGCATCCAACCATCACTCCCAACAGTGGTATCAGAGCAAAGAAGGTAATCATGGGTGATGGTTTCCCTTCATTCATTGACAAATTGGACAGAAATAATTACCAGGCTTGGTCATTGAGAATGAAGACCTATCTACAAGGGAGAAGTCTATTTGGATACATATCAGGAGATGAGGAGTTGCCCTCATTCAAGACTAGAGGACTACCTACAAAGGATGAACATGAAAGGCTCAACCAATGGTGTGCAAAGGATGCTTTGGCAAGGTCTTATCTCTTAAACTCTATATCTGACTTTCTTTTACCTCATGTAAGGAACTGTAAGACTTCCCAAGAGACTTGGGAAACCTTGTCAAACTATTTTTCTTCCAACACAAGGGCTAGGAAGAATCAATTATGGATTGAGTTCACAACCCTTAGGAAGCAGCCCAAGCAATCAGTCTCAGAGTATGTGACAAAGATCAAAGATGTGGCAGACCAACTAGCAAGCATTGGAGAGGAAATTGAAGAGGAGCAAATAGTCAGGCAAGTGACAAATGGACTCAAGGCAGATGATAAGTGGGAAAGTTTCACCACAGCAATGGACCTCTATATGGACATGCATACCCCTGATCTCACAACACTCATGGGCCAACTATTTACACATGAAGCAAAGTTCACCAAGGCTGGAGATCAATCAAAAGGTAACAACCCCTCTGCTCTCTATACTGATAAGAAGATTAAAGATAAAGGCAAGAAGAAACAGGATGAAGAAGGTTCTACCTCTCAAGCTAATTATGCAGGGAGAGGTAGGTCATCTAGAGGAAGAGGCAGAGGAGGTAAGTCAGGTAGGGGGAGACCCTACAACTCATCACCATGCAACATTTGTGGATTGTCCAATCATACCACAGATGAATGCTACAAGAACTACAAAAATCAGAGAGGAAGAGGCTACTCAAGAGGTGGATACTCTCAAGGGAGAGGCAGATTCAACCAACATCAAAGCTACAATGGATACAACAACCAATACAACAACAACTACAATAACAACCACAATGGAAACTACCAAGGTGGATTCAGAAATAGAAGAGACTACAACAATTACACAGAGGAGCAAGATGACTCCCTATTGATCATGAATATGACCTCCAAGATAGGTACAAATGATGATCATTTATTTTACATTGACTCAGGATGTTCTAACCATGTAGCTGGCAATGTGGCACTACTTTCTGATTTGGAAGAGCCCAAGGGCAAACATCAGGTACAAACAGGTGATGACACTAAACACTCTGTTGTCAAAGTTGGAAATGTGAAGACATGTGATGGTAACCAGAACCTATTAAGCAGGGTACTCTATGTACCAACAATAACTAAGAATTTAATGAGTGTTGGTCAGATTGTGGAGAAAGGTTTGCAGGTCAGATTCACACAACATGGAGCATATGTGGAGGATCCAAAACAAGGATTCAGAAGGATAGCCAAAGGGGAGAAATCAGGTAGATTATTTACATTTGAGCTAGAAGATACAAAAAACATTGCTTTATATAATTACAAGGATCAGACACTTTCAGAGTTAGAGATATGGCATAAGAGATTAGGGCACATAGGTGAAAGGACTCTTAAGCAAATGTGCAGGGATCAATGTGTGCTTGGGATACCTAATGTATCCAAGCAACACATGATTTACAAATGTGGATCATGTCAATTTGGTAAGTCTCACAGATTACCCTACTCAAGGAAAGGTTTTATGCATGAAGACTACCTAGACTTGGTACACACAGATGTTTGGGGACCTAGCAAGGACCCTTCCATTTCTGGTTCAAGGTATTATGTGTCCTTCATTGATGACTATAGCAGGTGGACCATTTTATACTTTATGAAGCACAAAGATGAAGTGTTTAATTGTTTCAAGAGGTATCTTGCACTTGTTGAAAATCAAACAGGTAGAAGCTTGAAGAGGCTAAGGTCAGATGGTGGAGGAGAGTACTTCTCCAATGAGTTTGAAGATTTCTTGCAGGAAAGAGGCATCAAAAGGGAGATCACTACAAGGTATTCACCTGAACAAAATGGGGTAGCAGAAAGAAGGAATAGACTTATAGTAGAAACAGCTAGGTCTATGCTTAATGAGAAAAAGTTGCCAAATTACCTATGGGCAGAGAGTGTATCCACTGCCACTTATCTCATCAACAGATTGCCATCCAAATCACTTGATGGCATGACACCATATGAAGCATGGCATGGTAAGAGACCCTCTCTGGATCATTGCAAAATTTTTGGTTGTGTAGCATATGTGCATATTCCCTCACAGGTAAGGGGAAAGCTAGATCCTAAGGCTGAAAAATGTATCTTCATTGGTTATGATTTGAACCAAAAGGGATACAGATTCTACAACCCCACAAACAAAGGGTTCAAGGTAAGCAGAGATGTCATATTTGATGAAAATGACTCTTGGTATGAGAATGAATGCAGGAAAGTGAGTCTACCCTATGACATGGAAGAAGATTTCCCAAAGCTCACTAAGGAAGAACCAACTCAACAAGAAGATTCAAGTCACAACCTTGAAGAGTTCAAGGCTTGGAAGTCCAAAGGAAAGATGAAGATGAAGCAATTAGAGGATAAGCCAGAAACTTCTACTCAAGCAATGAGGAGATCTCAAAGAGAAAAGAAGAAGCCTATCAGATTTGGGTATGACACATCACTTGTAACTAAACATTCTGTATATCTTGCAAAAGACTTGTTGAATGAAGAACCAGGTACCTATGAAGAAGCAATAATCAAACCAGAATGGAGAGAAGCCATGGATGAAGAGATAGAAGCTCTTAAGGAAAGTGATACTTGGGACTTGGTACCCAAGAAGGACTCTATGAAGGTGATAGGATCGAGATGGATCTACAAACTAAAGAAGAATTCAGATGGAACAATAAACAGGTACAAAGCTAGGTTGGTAGCCAAGGGTTTTGCACAAACCCAAGGCATTGATTATGAGGAGACATTTTCTCCTGTGGCCAAGATGCCAACTATCAGAGTATTGGTGAGTGTAGCTGCATCCAAGAATTGGAACATGTACCAATTGGATGTGAAGAATGCATTCTTGAATGGATGGATATCTGAAGAAGTCTACATGTCACAACCACCTGGCTATGAAGATCCAAAAAAGGTACATTATGTTTGTAAATTGAAGAAGGCTCTATATGGTTTGAAGCAGGCACCTAGAGCATGGAATTACAGATTGACCACCTACCTCCTAGACCAAGGATTTGTGATGAGCAAAGCAGACACTTCTCTATTCATAAAGAGAAGTAGTACAGAGGTAATCTACTTATGTGTTTATGTTGATGACATCATCATTACAGGCAATGATGTCAATGGGATTAGACACATCAAAGGACAGATGATGAAAGAATTCAAGATTAGTGATCTTGGACTATTAAAGTATTTCTTAGGTCTTGAATTGGTCTACACAAATTCAGGTATCTACATCACTCAAAAGAAGTATGTACAGGATATGATCAAGAAGTTTGGTTTGCAGGATGCTAAGGTATCTACTACTCCAATGGAGGTTAACCAAAAGCTAAGTGCTCATGAAGGAGAAGAAATCAAAGACATTACAGGA
>MU261115.1:95000-100000 GCA_020310875.1 Ceratopteris richardii | reverse complement strand
GTCATTTTGTAGATGACAATTTTGAGGAAGATGTGTAGAGAGTTTTTTCCCAGAAAATAGCGACGGGTTTTTCTCTGAGTGCTCTCTGTCTGATCATGTGGATCAGAAATCCTTTTGTACACATCTAATTGAGAAGCTAATGAAGCTATGACTAGAGTTTCAGAATCTAATTCCTCTCCTACTGTGAGAATGATCATTAGGAACATTCATATGTAGAATGTGAGAACTGAAGCCAAAAGTAGCGCACTTTTCCGTCTCAGTATTTTGATCAGATCTGAGTGTATACTGTAAAGTTTTTGATGAGTGAGCACTTAAAATTTAAGTTAGAAGATGAGGAAGCTATGGCTAAAAGCATTTAGCAAAACGGGTTCCAGATTGGGAGAAATCAAGTTAAGAAGTTGACTATGTCGAAGGCGCAACTTCTGAGAGTCATTTTCTGACATGTATTTGATCTTAATGATCAAATTAAACTTTTGGTGATTAGTTTTGAGAACTAATGGCTAGTATGATTGCGCAAAGGTATTGCTAATACTTGTGCATCATTTATTTGAAGAAATTTGAAGATTTGTGCAGGTAAAGAAGTTGATATCTGAAGCAGACTTTCTGAAGTTGACACTTCTTCACTCAGAGAAGTGTTGCTTGAAGTTTTGGTAAAAAGGAACATTGTTTGTGTAAAGTTTGGTTTATAGCTGACATAGAAGTGTTCTTAAGTCAGTGTAGATCAAACCTTTGGAGATTAAAAAGGTCTCCAACAGTGGTATCAGAGCAAAAGGTGAAGTACAAGAGAAGAAAAGATAATCGAAGTTCCGACTGGTGCAGATATTGAAGATCTTCCAAATCAAAGGAGGATAAGGACAAATTATTGAAGATAACTTGCAGAAGTTCATAGTACAAGTTCGAAAGAATCAAGAAGGACAAAGAATATATCAAAGGTACACTTTCTCTTCATAAACCATAGTAATTGCAGATACAGAAAGTCAAGGATGGGAGAAAGCTTGCAAATTGATAAGCTAGATAGGGAGAACTATCCAGCATGGTCCATGAGGATGGAAGCACACCTCATGAGCAAAGACCTTATAGCATTTATTACAGGAGATGAAGAAAAACCAGAGTTTGCACATCCAAGTATTCCTACTAGGGAAGAACTTGCAATGTTGAAGACTTGGATGAGAAAGGATGCTCAAGCAAGGAGTATCATCTACATGGCTGTAAATGATTATCTTCTACCTCACATCAGAGGTTTGGAAAGTGCTACAGATGTTTGGAATGCCTTGGAAGAGCATTTCCAAAATACTACTAAGTCAAGGAAGTCCTCACTATGGGCTGAGTTCACAACATTTAAGAAGAAGAGCTCACAATCAATTTCAGATTATGTGGCAAGGATGAAAGATATTGCAGATAGCTTGGGAGCAGTGGATGAAGACATTGAAGAGGAAAAGTTGGTAAGACAAATACTTACAGGTCTAAGAGGAGATGAGAAGTGGAAGCCTTTTATATTGTCCATAGAATTGTCACTTGATCACTTTACTCCTGACCTTAATCAATTGCTAGGACACATGCTAACCTTTGAGCAGGATCTTAAAGGAGACAATGATAGAAGTACAAGTCAAGCTATGTACTCCAAAGACAAGAAAAAGAATGGCAAGGGAAAGCAATCAAATGATGATGAAGGGAATTCAAATCAAGCTAACTTCACAAAAGGGAAGACAAATTTCAGAGGTAAAGGAAGAGGAGGTAAGAACAAAGATAATGCTAAAGCTTGTTGGATTTGTGGCAGAACAAATCATTTGGCAAATGATTGTTGGTATAATAATCAAAGTGGAGGATACAACAATCAGAATTATAGTCAAAGAGGTAGAGGAGGCAGAAACCAAAGAGGTAATTTCAGAGGAAGAGGTGGTAGGACATCATATGGTAGAGGAGGTGGAAGAAACTTCCAATCTCAGTCCTACAACAATAATTATTACAATTATGCATCAGATCAGAAGGATGACATGACTCTTATCCTGAATGCAACTCATGAATCAATGGGAGAAGATCAAAGAGTGTTCTATATTGACTCAGGGTGCAGCAACCATCTGAGTGGGAATCTATCCTTGATGACTGATATGGAAGCTAGGGTGAATGGACATACAGTTCAAACAGGTGACAATACCAAACATAAAGTGGAGAGCATTGGATCAGTGAAGACAAAGAGTGGAAGTACACTTCTGAGTAAGGTACTTTATGTTCCTACTATTCCTAAAAATTTGATAAGTGTAGGGAAAATTGTGGAGAAAGGATATGAAGTAAGATTCACAAATGATGGTGTCTATGTACAAGATCCAAATCAGGGATATAGAACCATAATTGCAGGTAAAAAGGAAGGAAGATTGTTCACTCTCAAAGTCCAAGGTAATGTGGGACATGCATTGTTTACCTATGGAGGTCAAAAGGTATCTGAATTAGACCTATGGCATAAAAGGCTAGGTCATTTCAATGAGAGAGCTATAAAAGAGATGTCAAAGAATCAGGTAGTGCTTGGATTGCCAAACATTGAAGGGCAACATATGGTGTACAAGTGTGAAGCTTGTCAATTAGGTAAAGCACATAAAAGTTCTTATAACAAATCAGGGTACAAGTATTCAAACATGCTTGAATTGGTTCATACAGATGTATGGGGTCCCTCAAGGGACTATAGCATAAATGGATCCAGATATTATGTGTTGTTTGTTGATGATGCAACCAGGTGGATTACTTTGTATGTAATCAAGGACAAATCAGAAGTCTTCAAGACATTCAAACATTTCCATGCTTATGCAGAAAGGATCACAGGACAAAAGCTAAAGAGGTTAAGATCAGATGGAGGGGGAGAGTATTTCTCAAAAGAATTTGATGATTATTTGTGGAATGCAGGTATCAAAAGAGAAGTAACTTGCAGGTACTCCCCTCAACAAAATGGAGTAGCAGAAAGGAGGAATAGGACTCTTGTAGAGTTTGCAAGAGCCATGATGAAGGAAAAGAATTGTCCAAATTACTTATGGGCAGAGGCCATTAACACTGCAACATACCTTGTGAATAGGTTGCCTTGCAAAGCTTTGGATGGAGGAACTCCTTATGAAGCATGGTGGGGTAAGAAGCCTAGTCTTGATCATTGTAAAGTATTTGGATGTATTGCATATGCTTATGTTCCTTCACAATTAAGACATAAGCTAGAACCAAAAGCAGAGAAGTATGTGTTTATTGGATATGATGATAGACAGATGGGTTACAGATTGTGGAGTCCATCCACAAAGCAATTTCTTGTTACTAAAGATGTGACATTTGATGAGCAAAACACATGGTATACAGGATCACCAAATGAGTATACAGGTGTTGAAGAAGTTCAAAGGAAAGGAAAGGCAAAGGTAAAAGTTTGTGAAGAAATTGTTGATGAAGTTGACTCTAGATGTAGAGTGCAGGATCATGTAGAAGAAGGGCCAAGATTTGATCCAGAATCAAATGAGGCTGAAACTTCAAGAAGTGCAGAAATTAGAAGATCTACAAGAGAAAGGAAAGAGCCTATAAGGTATAGTTATGATACATCTTTTCTAACAACAAGAGATTATGCTTACATTGTGAAAACAGAAGAAGATCCAACTACTTATGAAGAAGCCAAAGGTAAACAGAATTGGGAGAAGGCAATGCAAGAAGAGTATGATGCTCTACTTGAAAATGAAACTTGGGAGTTAGTACCAAGACCAAAGAATCAGAAGGTCATTGGATGCAAGTGGGTATATAAAACAAAGAGGTTTGCAGATGGTAAGGTGTCTAGATATAAGGCTAGACTTGTGGTCAAAGGTTATGCCCAAACTTATGGGGTAGATTATGATGAAACCTTTAGTCCTGTTGCTAAGATGTCTACAATTAGGACATTGATTGCTATTACTGCTTGCAAAGGATGGAAATTATCACAATTGGATGTGAAGAATGCATTTCTTAATGGTTACATTGCAGATGAAGTATATATGGAGCAACCAGAAGGCTTCATGGAGTCAATTGGATCAGATTATGTGTGTAAGCTCAAGAGAGCTTTATATGGGTTGAAGCAAGCCCCAAGAGCTTGGAATTACAGATTGGTCAAGTTCTTGAATGAATGTGGATTTCAAGCATCAAAGGCAGATAGTAGCTTGCTAGTGAAGGCAAGTGAAAATGGATATATTTACATGTGCATTTATGTTGATGATATTATTGTTACAGGAACAGATGCTCAAGGAATCAATGAACTCAAGAAGCAAATAGAGAAGGAGTTTAAGATAAGTGACTTGGGAAACTTATCTTATTTTCTAGGAATGCAGATTGTGTATACTCAACATGGAGTATATGTTTCACAAGAAAGATATTTGAAGAATCTTCTAGCCAAGTTTAACATGGAAGATTGCAAGACCTCAACTACACCATTGGAGGTAAATCATAAATTAAGCAGGTATGGAGGTGAAGAGTTCAATGACATGAAGAAATATCAGAGTTTGGTAGGTAGTCTAATCTATGCTACCTTGACAAGGCCAGACCTATCATATGCAGTAGGTGTGTTGTCACAATTTATGCATTGTTCAAAGAAGACTCATTGGATTGCAGCCCAAAGGGTACTCAGATATATCAAGGGAACTCTAAGTGAAGGTTTGTATTATGGTTTCACTTCTGACACAAGAATCAAAGTGTTTAGTGATGCAGATTGGGCAGGTGACTCAGATGATAGAAGGTCTACTCATGGATATCTATGTTATGTTGGAGACAAGTTAGTGTCTTGGTGTTCAAAGAAGCAACACACAGTTGCTTTATCATTCACAGAAGCTGAGTATAAGGGAATGGTAGAAGCTGCAAAAGAAGTCATATGGTTGAAGACCTTGATGAAAAGTTTTGAGATTGATCATAGTACTCCAATAATTTTTGGAGACAATATGAGTTCTTTGTATTTGGCAGCTAACCCTGTTTTTCATGCCAGGACTAAGCATATAGAGATACAGTATCATTTCTTGAGG
>MU261115.1:42500-82500 GCA_020310875.1 Ceratopteris richardii | reverse complement strand
ATCAATTGGTCTTGCAAGAGATAAGAAAAAATGCATTGGGTAAATTCTCTCCCCCTTCATCGGATCTTAGGATTTTGATGTAGCGTCCTACTTCCTTCTCAACTTGAGCCTTGAAAATTTTAAACATATCAAACACATTTTTTTTTTGTTCAATGTAGTAAAACCAAGCTTTCCTTGAGTAATCATCTATAAGTGTCACCAAATACCTACTACCTAAAAGAGAGGGATCCTTTGTTGCGTTTTTGGTAGTTTCTTTTACCACTTGTTCTTCCTCCACTATTCTGACCTTTGCCTCTTCCTCCTTTTCTTGCATAGAAGAGTTGTTCTTGGCTGGGCTTTGACATTTTTCCTCCATGTTGAGTTCTTTAGTAACCATAAGAGAGGTGAGTTGATCAAAATATTTTAATGAATCCCTTACATAGAAAAAGGTGGTGAATGTCTTCCGTTGATCATCTTCCATCCCCACCCTCCTATCAATACATCTGAGCAAATGCTTTGGCTTGCATTAAAATAAAAAAGATAATTAATATTGATGTGGATGAGGCATGCATGCTCACAAGAGATGATGTACGAAACCTTAGAAGTCAGATGATCACACATGCAAATCCAAAATGGCGATGTTGAATACCATGGGAAAGGCCAAATATGATACAAGTATACTATCACGTTCCTACACATGCCTATTTATGGTTTTGTGAGAGCTCAAAATGTAAAACCAAATGTTAGCTAAATTAAACATCATTACCTTATCGTATTTTTGTATCATGATTACTTTTTGGCAAGAAGCGGCAGCACGCCTCCGTTATCTGACTTGTTGGATAAAATTAAAATTTTGGAAACCTTAAAGTAATGCTTAATCATTTTTAATGTGGAAGCTGCCTTCAAAATAAATCTACGAGGTTTCTTCCCTTTTATTTTAGCTAGACTCCATTTTTTAACTGCCTACTAGCTTATTACAATACGTGTGGATTCTTTTTTTTTAACTAAAAGGAAGTTCGACCTTAGCCTATTCTCCCAGACTTTAATTAAAATAAAGAAAAGTTACAAGTGAATGGGACTAGTGCCGATGGGGCCCCCCAAATCCCACAATGCAGGGGAGGAGAACGGCAAGCTAAAGGGCATTACAAATGAGGCTAACAAGTTGAAACCCAAATGGGTCCCACATGAGGGAGATGATAGATTTGTCCGCCTCATTTACGTGTTGATTCTTGGATAGTCACTAAATGTCAACATTGAAGGAAAATTTCCACAATAGCTTTTTTGAAAAGCATTTAGAGATTTTATTGTAAATTACTGAAAGCCCACACACTGCCTCAATGCTATTCAATTATATCCATGGTCAGCATTACTCTAGGCCATAAGGCGTTTAATGGTAGGATCGTCTAATGTCTTCGGCTCGCCATCATTAGCACAAGAATTAATAAATTTATGATCATATAAATAGAATGTGAACCTCGATTAGCACCAAGAAAGGCTTGTTGAAGATGACATATTTATGGAGAGGGGAGTTGTTGGAGAGAAGAAGAAAAGAAGTGAAGCAAAGAGTCAAAGAATTGAAGAGGCCCCTCAAACGTTTCAACATTGGGTCATGAAAACAATGAAGTATTCCTTGGCTAAAGCCAAGCAGTAAAGATGCATCAACCAAATGGTTTGAAATTCATAGAGTCATCATATGTTATTTTGGCTTGTTTTTGTAGCATTTTCATGTAAATTTCACCTATTTCTAAGGATCTCATGTATTCCCACTCCACATCTATAAAGGTCGAGTAGTCTTTGAGCCTATGGATGTTTTTGTGATTTCCCTAGTTACTTTGGCCACCATTTTCATGCCTCTATTTGATCCATGGTTTGATTGTCAAGTTTATGGCTAAAAAATTATGTGAAAAGTGTCATGTCCAAAAGTAGAAAAGACAAGAAGCATACGATTTTAAAGACTTTTTCATCATTTGATTGAAATTTCCAAGTCTCTTTCTTCTTGAGTTTGTTTCTTCCATGTCCTTCTCCATTTTGAGATACAAAGTTATTCTTGAGGTATCCTAATATCTACCTAAGAAGAGTGTTTTGTCATGCTTTATGCATGTGTTTATTCCCTTTTGTTGTATGTTTATGGGATGATCTTTCTCAACAATGCACATATAGGCTCCAAACCTTTGTGAAACACATTCTTATGCACTTGAATGTGGTCAACATACCTAGATTCATAATATATAGATGATATAGAACTACTACATGTCCGTTATTCCTTGTACTAGTGAGTGTATAACAAAGGGATAATTGGTAGCTTATCGTTTGTAGCAATTTTAGAAAAATGTAAGTCCACTAAACAGGAACATACAAAAAAATAAAAATGTCATCTTGAAATATTATGACTAATAGTTCATAAATCAATAGGATGTCCCTCCCTTTGAAGAACTAGACTCTTCTAAGCACCTGCCTAGGATGGAGCAGGAAGAATATTCTAAAGAATTATCCTATCCGGATCAAGATAGGGAGGAAGCAATTATTCTAGCTACATTTCCTAAATATGCGGGAGAATATGAGCAAAAGTCAAATTTATTTCAAGCCCCAACAATAAGATACGACTAGAAAAGAAAGGTAGAGGAAGTGTCAAACAGCTTACAAGAATTAATGAAATCGAAAGTACAATGATGTATAACCCTAGAAGAGCTTTTGCAAGTCAAAACTCATATGTGGAAGAAACTAGCTAACTCGTTGAATTAAATGAACAAAACATGTCTATTAAAGAACAAAAGGTGGAAAAAGTAGCAACTATCAAAATACCAATCGATAAAGTTGGATCTTTTTGTGAGAGAGATGAAGGAAATACATGCCTTCCAATCACATTTCTAGGATATATGACCAAAGCCATTCTAGATACGAGAGCTAGAGTTGGGATAGCAACCAAGGAAATTTGGGAGAAATGGGGAAGGCCAACTCTACGATCAACTAGAATGAAGCTACAAATAGCAGATGGTAATGTAAAATGACCTTTAAAACTCCTAGAAAATGTGATTCTAAAAACTTGTGGAGTCGAATTTAAATGCACTTTAGCTATATGCAGATTTTGGAAGACAAACAATCAATAAATGATACTAGGTAGATGATTCATGTGACATTTAAAGGTAGTTCAATATTGGGGGCAAGATGCTTTGTATCTCGAACACCAAGGCACTACGTACCACCTCTTCAATGGAATCCTATTCATAAAGAGAAAGATGATGTGCCAATCCATAGTGCTGGATCTAGTGACAAACCCTGGATGAACGAAGACACCCAACTATGAATTTGTAAGGTAACCAAATTAGAAGAGGAAATATTAAACTATGGGCAAACATGACCCAAGAAACATAGACCCATAGAAGACCCAACTTACATGCCACAAAAATTTCCTAACAAAGCATTCAAACCACATGGATGGATGGAAATACTAGCAAAACTAGATGTGTGTGTAAATGAAGAAGTGTTGACTATGAAACACTTTGTGGATGAGGAAGGATTTGACTTAAGCTTGTATCGTGTTGTAATTCAAGAGCCTGAAGAAGACAAAATAATTGAAAAGGAGTTGAAGGAAGACTATGAAGGCATAGAAATGGAACGTGAGTTTGATGCTGATGAAAAATACCTAAAAGAAATAGAACGGGAAGAGACCATGGAAAATAAAAAACTGTTTGCCATAGAAGACTATGAAGAAAACCCAAGAAAGAAAACCAATGAAACAAAAGAAAGGAGTTACAAGATGGAATAGCATATGATAACAAACAACAATCCAATAAGGTAATAGTAGCCCTAGAGCGAGATGAAGAGAGATGCACTTACATGAAGACAAAAGAGAACCAAACACATTCCAGGTAAAACAACTAATTGCATGGAAGGGAAAGAAAGATACTATCTAAAAGAATGCAATAGCCCTCAAGGGATGCAGTCAAAGAAAAAACATAGGGAAACATAGAGAATTAGCTACAAGATACATGAGATATGCCACCTACTCATAGCATGTGTGGCAACCATAATTAATGCGGCAAACCTAGTGCATGAATCAAAGCAATATCAAGGGTAGGATGGAAGCATTGGATTGAGGCTTAGATAAGGTAACACACTGCCTCTAAGTCTTGAGGGCCTCCTCAAGTGCTAGTTGCATGCAACTATAATAAATATACAAAAGGAAAATATAGCATCAAGTCAGAGAAGAACAAGTGGGAAAGAGCTGAGACAGTTGGTCCATCTCCAGCCATCAGTTGTGTGTCAAGAAAACGCATAGAAGCATGTCAAGGGACAAGAGAGATTGAGGGGGGAGAGTGTTGTAGAGGACTAAAGATGAAACACAAAAGAGAGAAGAGAGGAAAATTAGGTCCCAAAACTTCGAATGAAATGGTCCATTTTCTTCTCACAAAATCCTTTGTAAAATATGGAAAAGCCTTGTAATGGCTCTAGAGGAGTCCTCTAGATGCATAATCCTTGAAGAATGTAAAATTAACCTTGTACAATAGTAGGATATCAAGGATTTATAAAAAAGTGTTGCTCTCTTATGTGATAGGACCAAATTTAGAGCACATGTATACAAGTCACTTGTGACTCTTTTGTAAAGACTTTAGTCATTGTGAAGGACTAAATTTGTAGAATTTGAAATTTTCTTCTTCTTGTCTTTGTATCTTCTTCTCCTTGAGCCTAAATGTGTGTTTGAGGCATGGAATGTGTGCCTAGAGGTGTTGTCTCCCTATCTTGTTTCGCTACTTTGGTGTACGTGTGAAGCATAGGAACCATAGAAGCAAGAGTTGGTATTTCCTACCACTCAATTTTTTGATCATAGTGTGAAGCACAGATATCTGATCAATTTGAAACTACTATCATTACATGTGACTTCTTCAGAGCTTCAAACTGAACATTCTACTAACTAAATTTGGATATCGAAGTTGAGAGAAATCACATGATTAGTGTCTGTTGTTGTACCAAGTATTGTAATACATGCCAATGTGTAGAAGGCATCATGTGAGGTAGATTTGTCCTAATTTGCTTGCATAGCTTGTCCCAATCCTACATTAAATATCATGTGAACACATGTCTTCATACACGATGTGGTCTAGTTTATGCATTGATAATTTGATGAGTGTATTAATTCCACCACTATATGCACTTGCTTGATGATACTCCTTCATTGCAAGTCAATAAGACGTTGTGAGCCTAGATACACATTATATTTTATGATTGTATCTATGTGTTTGTGGCTAGTCACATGTGTATGTCAATAAATGTGGATCATATGTGTGTATGTTTTTGTGTAATGTGTGAGCATGTGTATGTGTGGGTCATGTGTACATCCATGTGTGTGCATGAATGTGAATCTGGAATTTGTATATGTGTGTTGACAGTCAAGGTCACACACAAGCAGTGAAGCACATCAATGAAGTGGACACACAAGAAGAAGGAGCATGTAGGGAGCTCCAAGAAGCACATGTCAAATTTTCAGAACAAAGCCCTATAAATATACAGACTTTTGTCACTAAAAACAATTGTAAATACCATTTTCCATTTTTACAACTCCATTTTGTTCAAGCCAAGCAGTCCTCAAGCTTGAGGAGTATTAGAAGTATCATCCTTCCTTTTTTCATAATTTTTAGATTCCGTTTGAGTCCCCAAATAAGCCTTGGAACCTAATTTTTAACTACGCCGGACACTAAGTCTGGACAGGGCCAAAACCACTCAAAAAACTATAAAAAGGGCTGGAGAGCTCATTTGAGGGGTTAGCTTATTGTAGATTTCAGCTTTGTAAGAGAGTTCTTTTGTAATCAAAGTCCTTCCATTGTTCCACACTTTGCTCTTACCTTGTGCGCTTGTGTGTGTATGTGTGTGCATGTTTGTATGCTTTCAGTCATGCACTTGTGCACTTCACTTGCTCTTGGTCTTCATACTAGTCCTCATGTCTCCGCGGATTGACATTTATGAGGTGAAGCTCCTCACGTTGGTACTTCACATTGTGCTAGAGTGACACCAAATTTGGCGCCGTTGCCGGGGAGAGAGCTTGGAGGACGAGCATGTGATGGTAAGACGTAGAGTAGCAACATTGGAAGGTAAAAAAGTCACCATTTTTAGTTCATTTTTTGAGTTTTCCTTCTTCTTCTTCATCATCATCATCACTATCATCTCTTCCATCTTCACTTTCTCTGTTTTTTCTTCTTTTTTGCCTATACATTCCCGATTTTTGCCTCTTCTTCTTCATTCTTGGTGTGCAAGGAGTTCAGAGAGTGTTCAGATCTGGAGCGTGGAAGAAATACAAAGAATCGTGCAGTTAAAACTTAAAAAAAAACTGAGTGACAGTATCACACAATGACAAGAGCTGCATTTGGTATCGTGAGTGTCATATCACGAATTTGAAGGGTGGTTTTACATCTACAGCTGATAGGAGTGACAAGGAGACCTAAGGTAGACATTTGTGCAAAAAATTTTTGAATTTGGGCTTAAAAATCTCCAAGTATCATGTCCGATTGAGTTTTGGTATCGCGATACCAGAATTCCTGAGTATCGTGATACTTGTCGAGGTATCGTATCGTGCACGCCCACTTGAGGTATCGTGATACCATTCTGGTATCATATCATGAAGTGTTGGTATCGGGATCGCAGTCCCCCTAGTGGTATCGTATCGTTGACCGAGCGATATCGTACCATGCATGATGGTGGTATCGTATCGCTTGAGATCTTGGTATCGTATCGTGCAAAAATGTGGTATCGTATCGTCCATATTTCCAGTATCGTATCGTGAGATTTCTAGTATTGTATCATGAATTGTTGGTATCGTATTGTCTATAGACAAGTATCGTATCGTCTCGGTGGTATCGTATCGTGGTCCACCTGGTATCATATCGTGTCGGTCACGATATCGTATCATCGATCGATCGGTATCATATCGTGCCTATCCTAGTATCATATTGTGTAATTTTTGGTATCGTATCACCTGTCACATTGGTATCGTATCGTGAGCAACCCGGTATCGTATCGTTTGATTTCTGGTATCGTATCGTGTTGGTTCAGTGGTATCGTATCGCGAGGGTAGGTGGTATCGTATTGTCCACATGGTATCGTATCATCCACATGGTATCGTATCGTCCCCTGGTATCGTATTGTGTGATTCTAGTATCGTATCGTTAGCAGACCAAGTATCGTATCGTCGATTGTTTTGGTATCGTATCGTGAGGTTGGTATCGTATCGTGCAAATCAGAGGTGTCGTATCATGAACATTTCCAGTATCGTATCGTCGACTTGGTATCGCTTGGGAGGTATCGTATTGCCTAAGGTGGTATCGTGGAAAATCTGGTATCCTATCGCCTGTTTTGAGCACCCAGAGGGATCCTGTTTCCCTGTTTTAAACCCCAGAACCCTCAACTGGCATAACTTTCTCATATGAAATCTGTTCGGAGTAATCTTGGGTTTGTTGGAAAGCTCGTGGGGAGTACTACCAAAACGGTAAAATTAATACGTGAATTATTAGATAGGGTATTTTGAAGTTGACCCTTAGGTTGGACTAGGAAGAAAGGGGTTCCACAAGATTTTGAGCAATTCAAAGGACAATTTTGGACTTGTAGACAAGGCTTATGAACCTAAGCTCAAGTTGATACTTAGGAAGAGATAGATAAAGTACCAAATCACTTGAAACTAAGGTCAACCACACAACCAAGTCAGGGACTCACAACTCAGTGGTTAACACTACGTGTTGAGTTCATAGACAAGTGAGTCAAGAATGTCATTTAACTAGGAGAGACTCTTGGCTTGTGAAGACATGCATAGATCCGTACCTAGGGAAGGTCTTATGTCTACAGTGGAAGGGGAATATAGGATGTCTCTTGAATATGTATCCACTAACCTACAAGGAGTACCCATCTACCTTGATGGGCTATACAGGCCATGTTGGAGCAGAGCAATCATCAATAAGTGATTACATGAAGACCAAAAGTGAAAAGATATGTGGAAGGATGAAGATTATTTTCAAAGGAAGAGAATAGAATCAGAAATGTTTCTTTTGTATATTACTCTTGTAAATAGTTCAATGTATTTTGAAAAAGGATGACGAGTTAGACTCGTATATATATATCTACAGATATGTATTCGATGAAGGCGAGAGTGATATAGATCAGATAGAGAGGACAATAGGTAAAGAGGTGATGAACATTGTATGTATCATCAACCATATGCAAGAAAAGTAATGAAGAAGAAAGTATTGTAGATTTCTGCGCGTCGATCTTCTCTTCCATTCTCCTTCTGTGCTTAATCTTTTGAAGAATCCTTTTGCACGTATCTAAGTCCATAGCTAATCTATCTATGGCTAGAATTTGAGAGGTTAATTGCAATCAGGTTGAGAGGATTTTGATTAGGAACATTCATATGTAAGAATGTTCTAAGAGTCGAAAAATCTGGCGCACATTTCATCTTCAAAGAAATGGTCAGTGCTCAGTCTACAGTGTAAAGTTTTACACAAGTGAGGGCTCAAAATCTAAGTTGGAAGGTAAGCTATCTATGGCTAGAAGATCTTGATCAAACGGGTTCAGAGTTGGGAGAACCAGTGCTAAGAAGTTGCAGGTGTCAAAGTCGCCATTGCAAGGAAGCAGTTTCAGACATAGGTAAATTGTTTCACACATTTCTCACAGTATACTCAATCATTTTGAGAGATTTAACTTGGTAAAGTTGCGCAACCTTAAGGCGAAGTGTTGTGCAAAGTTTTATCAAAAACTTTACAGGATTGATTAGTCAATGAGTGACTAATCTGCAGCAGACTTTTCTGAAGAAACTGAATTTTTCAGAATAATCAATTTTCTGATAATTTGGTGAAGATTCTCTAAATTAGGTGGAGTCTAAAGTTGATCTTGATATAGAGGTGATCTAAATTCAAGGTCAACTTGTTCTTTTGGAGATTAACACTCTCCATCAGTGGTATCAGAGCAGGTTGTGTCAAAATTGAAGTGAAGAAGACTCCAACTAGTGCAAAAATACAAAACTTTACATTTCGAAGGTGCAAAAGGTTAAAGTGTGAAGAAAGATTGAAGGAAGACATACAAAGAGCATCAAAAGGATCAGAAGGAGCAACATTCGAAGTAAAGGTACATTTATTATCTGTAAAGGTTAAAGATTTGAAGCTACATGTGAAGTAAAGATGGGAGATAGTCTCCAAATTGAAAAGTTGGATAGAGAGAACTATCCTGCATGGTCTATGAGGATGGAAGCTCATCTTATGAGCAAAGATCTGATAGGATATATCACAGGTGATGAAGAAAAGCCAGAGTTCAGAGATCCTAGTGTTCCAACTAGGGAGGAACTTGCAGATTTGAAGAATTGGATGAAGAAGGATGCTCAAGCAAGAAGCATCATCTACATGGCAGTTAATGACTATTTGCTTCCTCACATTAGAGGACTTGAAAGTGCATGTGACATTTGGAATGCTTTGGAAGAGCATTTCCAAAATACAACCAAATCAAGGAAGGCTTCACTATGGGCAGAGTTTACTACCTTCAAGAAGAAGGCCTCACAATCAATTTCTGATTATGTGACAAAGATGAAGGACATTGCAGATTCTTTAGGTGCAGTTGATGAAGATATTGAAGAAGACAAATTGGTAAGACAAATACTCACAGGGCTAAGAGGAGATGAGAAATGGAAGCCTTTCATTTTATCTACAGAACTTTCATTAGATCATTTTACTCCTGATTTGAATCAATTGTTAGGTCATATGCTAACTTTTGAGAATGATGTCAAAGGAGATGTTGATAAGAGTGCAGGTCATGCAATGTATTCTAAAGACAAGAAGAAAGCCAACAAAGGGAAGCAACAATCAGGTGAAGAAGAAGGTACTTCAAACCAAGCAAACTTCATAAGAGGAAGAGGAAATGGCAGAAGTAGAGGAAGAGGCAGAAACAACAAAGAGAATGCAAGAGCTTGTTGGATATGTGGTAAGACCAATCATCTATCTCATGATTGTTGGCATAATAATCAAAACAATGGCAATTATCAGAACTTTAATCAAAGAGCAAGAGGTGGTAGATTTCAGAGAGGAAATTTCAGAGGTAGAGGTGGTAGGAATTCCTTTGGAAGAGGTGGTGGAAGAAACTTCCAAAGTCAATCCTATAATAATACCTACTACAACTATGCATCAGATCAAAAGGAGGACTCGACTCTCATTATGAATACATGTGAAACTTCACATGAGGACATGAGAGTGTTTTATATTGATTCAGGATGTAGTAATCATTTAAGTGGAAATATTGCTTTGATGACTGACCTAGATCATAATGCAATTAATCATACAGTTCAGACAGGTGACAATACAAAGCATAAGGTAAAGTCAATTGGTTCAGTCAAAGCTAAGGATGGGAGCACTCTTCTGAGTAAGGTACTTTATGTTCCCACAATTCCAAAGAATTTGATCAGTGTAGGTCAAATTGTGGAAAAAGGTTATGAGGTAAGGTTTACCAATGATGGAGTTTATGTGGAAGACCCTAGTCAAGGGTATAAACAAGTTATTGCAGGAAAGAAAGAAGGAAGGCTCTTCACATTGAAGGTACAAGGAAATGTTGGACATGCTATGTTCACATATGGAGAGCAGAAGGTGTCAGAATTGGATCTTTGGCACAAAAGACTTGGACACTTTAATGAAAGAGGTATCAAAGAAATGATTAACAATGATTCAGTGCTTGGGTTGCCTAACATTGCAGGTCAACACATGACATACAGATGTGAGGCATGTCAATTAGGTAAGGCTCATAAGCAATCCTACTCCAAGCATGGATTTATGTATTCAGAAAGACTTGAATTGGTGCATACAGATGTGTGGGGTCCTTCAAAGGACTTTAGTATAAATGGTTCAAGATATTATGTCATATATGTTGATGATGCTACCAGGTGGATCACAATTTATGTGATTAAGGAAAAGTCAGAAGTGTTTAATACATTTAAACACTATCATGCATATGCAGAAAGGATTACAGGTCAAAAATTGAAGAGACTAAGGTCAGATGGAGGGGGAGAGTATTTTTCAAATGAGTTCAATGATTATTTGTGGAATGCAGGTATAAAGAGAGAAGTTACTTGCAGGTACTCTCCTCAACAAAATGGGGTAGCAGAAAGAAGAAATAGGACTCTTGTTGAGTTTGCAAGGTCCATGATGAAAGAGAAGAATTGTCCAAATTATTTGTGGGCTGAGGCTGTTAATACAGCTACATATTTGGTTAATAGATTGCCTTGTAAAGCTTTGCAGGGTATGACATCATATGAAGCTTGGTGGGGTAAGAAACCTACCTTGGATCATTGCAGAATATTTGGATGCTTGGCATATGCATATGTGCCATCTCAATTGAGGCATAAGTTGGAGCCTAAGGCAGAAAAGTATGTATTCATTGGTTATGATGATAAGCAAATGGGATACAGGTTGTGGAGTCCATCCACAAAGCAATTTATTGTATCCAAGGATGTTACATTTGATGAGCAAGGTACTTGGTATGCAGGTAAATATAATGTACATGCAGATGATGAAGAAGTAGTGGATCAAAGAAAAGGTAAAGCAAAGATTCAATTACTTGATGAAAGTGAGAGCAATGAAGTGCAGATTGAAGTTGAAGAGAGGCCAAGGTTTGATCCAGAATGTGATGAACCAGAGACCTCAAGAAGTGCAGAAGTTAGAAGATCATCTAGGCACAAATGGCAACCTACAAGGTATAGCTATGACACTTCATTCTTAACTACTAAAGATTATGCTTATTTGGTAAAAGCAGATGAAGACCCTTCTACATATGAAGAGGCCAAAGGGAAGAAGAATTGGGAAGATGCTATGCAAGAGGAGTATGATGCATTGATAGAGAATCAAACATGGGATTTGGTTCCTAAACCTAATAGTCAGAAAATCATTGGTTGTAAGTGGGTTTACAAGACTAAAAGATTTGCAGATGGAAGTGTGTCTAGATACAAAGCTAGACTTGTTGTGAAAGGATATGCACAGACATATGGAGTGGACTATGATGAGACTTATAGTCCTATGGCAAAGATGACAACCATCAGGACACTCATAGCAATTGCTGCTTGTAAAGGTTGGAAGTTGTCTCAATTAGATGTTAAAAATGCCTTCTTGAATGGTTACATTTCAGATGAAGTCTACATGGAGCAACCAGATGGGTTCAAAGATCAAGTGAGTCCAAATTATGTATGTAAGCTCAAGAGAGCTTTGTATGGGTTGAAGCAAGCCCCAAGGGCTTGGAATTATAGGCTTGTAAAATTCTTGAATGATCTTGGATTTCAAGCATCAAAGGCAGATAGTAGCTTGCTAGTCAAAGCAAGTGAAGATGGGTTCATTTATGTTTGTATTTATGTTGATGACATAATACTTACAGGAACAGATGATAAAGGGATACAAATGATCAAGAAGCAGATGGAGAAAGAGTTCAAAATCAGTGATTTGGGGAACCTATCATTCTTCTTGGGAATGGAGATCTCTTATACTCAACATGGAGTATATGTGACCCAAGAAAGGTATCTTAAAAATTTGCTAACCAAATTTAAAATGGAAGATTGCAGGGTTGCACCTACACCTTTGGAAGTGAACCATAAATTGTCTAGGTTTGGAGGAGAAGAGTTCAGAGACATGAAACTCTATCAAAGTTTGGTTGGTAGCTTGATTTATGCTACATTAACAAGGCCTGATTTATCATATGCAGTTGGTGTGCTTTCACAATTTATGCATTGCCCTAGAAAGGAACATTGGATTGCAGGACAAAGAGTACTTAGGTACATCAAAGGTACACTCAGAGAAGGGTTGTACTATGGGTTTACTTCAGATACAAGAATCAAGATATATAGTGATGCAGATTGGGCAGGTAATGTGGATGATAGAAGATCAACACATGGATACTTGTGCTATGTAGGAGACAAATTGATTTCATGGTGTTCCAAGAAGCAACATACAGTTGCTTTGTCATCTACAGAAGCAGAATATAAAGGTATGGTGGAAGCTGCAAAAGAGGTAATATGGCTAAAGACACTTTTGAAAGTTTTTGATGTGATTCAGAGTACTCCTATTATTTGTGGAGACAATATGAGTTCATTATACTTGGCAGCTAATCCTGTATTTCATGCTAGAACTAAGCATATTGAAATACAGTATCATTTTCTGAGAGAGAAGGTCATTGAGAAGGAAATTGAAGTCATACACACCCCTACAAAAGATCAACTTGCAGATATGATGACTAAAAGTTTGGATAGACCTAAGTTGCAGAGGTTTAAAGATATGGCAGGAATAAAGAAGATGCAGGTAATCACAATTGAAGATTGAGGGGGAGCTGTTGGAGCAGAGCAATCATCAATAAGTGATTACATGAAGACCAAAAGTGAAAAGATATGTGGAAGGATGAAGATTATTTTCAAAGGAAGAGAATAGAATCAGAAATGTTTCTTTTGTATATTACTCTTGTAAATAGTTCAATGTATTTTGAAAAAGGATGACGAGTTAGACTCGTATATATATATCTACAGATATGTATTCGATGAAGGCGAGAGTGATATAGATCAGATAGAGAGGACAATAGGTAAAGAGGTGATGAACATTGTATGTATCATCAACCATATGCATGAAAAGTAATGAAGAAGAAAGTATTGTAGATTTCTGCGCGTCGATCTTCTCTTCCATTCTCCTTCTGTGCTTAATCTTTTGAAGAATCCTTTTGCACGTATCTAAGTCCATAGCTAATCTATCTATGGCTAGAATTTGAGAGGTTAATTGCAATCAGGTTGAGAGAATTTTGATTAGGAACATTCATATGTAAGAATGTTCTAAGAGTCGAAAAATATGGCGCACATTTCATCTTCAAAGAAATGGTCAGTGCTCAGTCTACAGTGTAAAGTTTTACACAAGTGAGGGCTCAAAATCTAAGTTGGAAGGTAAGCTATCTATGGCTAGAAGATCTTGATCAAACGGGTTCAGAGTTGGGAGAACCAGTGCTAAGAAGTTGCAGGTGTCAAAGTCGCCATTGCAAGGAAGCAGTTTCAGACATAGGTAAATTGTTTCACACATTTCTCACAGTATACTCAATCATTTTGAGAGATTTAACTTGGTAAAGTTGCGCAACCTTAAGGCAAAGTGTTGTGCAAAGTTTTATCAAAAACTTTACAGGATTGATTAGTCAATGAGTGACTAATCTGCAGCAGACTTTTCTGAAGAAACTGAATTTTTCAGAATAATCAATTTTCTGATAATTTGGTGAAGATTCTCTAAATTAGGTGGAGTCTAAAGTTGATCTTGATATAGAGGTGATCTAAATTCAAGGTCAACTTGTTATTTTGGAGATTAACACTCTCCATCAGGCCAGTAGCAAGAATGAGAAACACCACTGAATCAAAAATAGTTCCAAGACCAACTGTCAAGTACGAAGACAGAGTCTACATGGACAAGATGGGCCAAATCTGTGGTAACTGAAAACCCTGATCAGATTAATGAAAGAGGAGAGTTAGCTTGAGATCATGCAACTACCTCACAAAACCCATTCGAGACCCAGAAAAGAACAGAAAATGTGATGTTAGGACAAATGAGCCAAGGTAGTATACCCGATAGACCACATGAGCAATTCACCATGCCAGGAATTAACCCACACAACCACACTAGCTAGGGAATGGGAAATATGAATAGACCTACCTTTAGGACAGAACCACCCCAAGGTGTCCCCATCATAACTCGATCTCCAGAGCTAGGCAAAAGAGTGAGACCAATCCAACTGGCCAAATGTATGCGAAATTGTTACGATGGCATAGGAGAGCCGTATGACCACATTGTAGAATTCAAGCAAGTATTGCAAGCGGAGCAAGTGGATGACTTTTTCATGCAATATGAATCCTTTGGGCTAACCCTCACGGGAATAGCCTTAACTTGGTTTCAATCCTTGGATCCAAATTGCTTTGACCATATCAAACAATTCTTCCAAGAATTTATTTGGGAATTCACTAAGCGAGGTATCAAGCACAATTCTTCATCCTTACTACATAGTTTCAAACAAGATCCTAATGAGACAGTAAAAAACTCAGCACGAAGATTTATTCTATATGTAGACCGATACCCTGTGACAGAGAGACCTTCTCAGCAGAAAATGATATCCCTATTTTTAGAAGGTCTAACCAATGGAACTTTGAGAATCTTGGTATACGTAAAATGGTTGCAAACTCTGCGTGAGTGTCTTCAAGAGTGCATAGATTTGGAAGACAACTTAGCTGAGGATCTCAAAATCACACAAGATCCTACCAAAACAGATGATACAAAGAGCAATGAGACTTCTAGTTCGAGTTATGTGGAGGAAGTGGCACCGTTAGTGGCACCGCTAGTGGCACCATTAGTGGCCAAGAAATTAGGAGTACAAGGACAAAGGAACTACCAGAACTCCTCCTTGAGAATGTCAATGTTAGGAAGTTGCACACTTTGTGGTGGAGATCATCCATCTCATGTCTGCACGAGAGAAAGATTAGGGTTATCACCACCTTATCCTTACAATAGACAACCAACTGAGGAGCCTAACATGTACTCTTACAGAGAGCAAAAGTACATCAACTACAACACTGAAAACTATCCAATGAAGAGACAGCCACGACCATTTGTACCACCCCAATGTAGACCATATAGGTACCCTCCTAGAGAACAAGGCAGAGAAGTTCCTAGGTATAACCCATGTCCAGAACCATGAGGAGCCACTAGACCATATGAACATGGAGGATATAGCCAAACTCAACCTATATCCCAACAACAACCACCCCAACCACTAGCTCCGACACAAGGGCAAAACATCACAATACAAGTCGTTTGTCTTGAGTATGGCAAAGAACAACTCCTGAGAGAGCGACATCCCTCTAGTGCACCAAAGGTTACACCTATTAATGTAGTAGGCCTAGTAGGGGATTCAACTTCTAGTAGCAATAATGTGGCTCCTATACATGCAGTTACTAGGGCACAAGCCTTACAAAAAGCTAAACTAGCTGAGCAATCAGAGCCAAGTGAGTTAGGAGAGCGTGGTAAGAGAAGAACAAGAACATGGAAGGATACTAGAGAAAAGGCCAATTGTAAGTGGAATAAAAAGTTATCCGAACTAGAAGAAAGCTTGAAAGATGCAAGAACAAAAATAGAAGATATTACCTCTCAAAAGCTCTTGCATGCTGAAACTCCACCCACACCACCTCATTCCGAACCTCATCCCAACCCACCAACCACTGTAAGTAGACCACCACAACCAGGATTTGTTCTTGTAGATCCAACCCCAAAAGGCTTGGACATGATGTTCAAGGCATACGAGGCTCGACTTCAAGGGCCAACACCTGCAAATCTAGAGAAGAGCTACCCTATAGCAGATTTAGAGATTGAACGGACAAAAATGTGCAAAAAAAATGGTGGAACTAGCTCAAGCTATGTTTGAGGTCAATCAATCGTTCAATAAGACAAATGTTATTACACCGGGTTTGCACTTCCAAGGCGTACTAGATAGATTAGAGCAGTTGGTAAATAAACCACAAGTTTCTTTACCTCCAAAGGCTCAACCAACTATTGAAAGAGGAAGCTCATCACCAAAGAAAGTCTATATTCCTAACTCCATAGATGAGGGAGAACCTCTTTCAATTCAACAACACTCTCAAAAGTTCTTGCGAGAAATACAAGAAAGAAATGGGCCAAGGAGAAGGATGTTTCCCCTCCTATTCTTGATATTGATGACCTTCATGATCAATTCCCACAAGACATTCCATCTATTTATGGAGACCAAGTAGAGCAACCAGAAAAAGAAAGTTCAGGATTTGAATCCAATTCTTTACAAGAGTTCCCACAATTCACAGGCCCATGGGAATCTGAAGTGACCTCTAGATTTGTGAGCATGCAATTGTCTAACTCTAATGTAATACATTGTTCGTGCACCCAAACTTGAAGAAGTCGGCTTCTGAGATTTAAGTTGACTACATGGTCCAAAATCCAATCTTGACCCAAGACAAGTGGCTCGGTAAGGTCCTCATCGTGACACACTAGCATTTTGACTTTCATTGGAACATCTTGAAGGTAGATGGGAAATTCCACCTCACCCAAACAAGGGGTTTCCACACCTCGCAAACCTATGATATAGGCCTCTATGGGCTTGATGTTCAATTGCAGGTCTTGACAGTATGAAAGTCTAACTGCACTAGTTGCTGCACCTGAGTCAATCAATGCTTTCACAGTCCTTGCATTCTTCCCTTTTCCTAGCTTGTCATAGATTTTTGCTGAGAGGGGATCTTTGGTCTCTCTTCTCGTAGACTATAGCCCCCCACATCAAGATGTTGCACCATCTTAGTGCAATTCTTCACTTACTAGCTAGAAGTACTAGAAACGAAATGAGAACTATTGTATATAGAGTTATCAAATTCTCTCAAGATTTTTTCAAGCTAATAAGTATTTACCTTGGAAATGTTAAGGAGTGGTAATTTCTCACCTAGAAAGTCCTCCAATTGTATTGCTCCTTGTTGAAATATCCTTGGCACTTTGTAGGGTCCTAATCATTTTGCTATCAATTTGGCACGTATAGGTTGAATCTGATATACTAGTACTAGAGACCCCTCTTCCACTTCATTGGTATTTAAGTGCTGGTCATGAATCTGTTTCCTCTCTTCTTGCTTTACGTGTAGCCTCCTCATAGTTGTTTCCCTCTCTTCCTCCAATGGTATCAATCTTCTAATGTGAGGCTCCACTTTGATTGTTTTTGCTTCAATTTCTTTTCGTATGATGAATTCCAAAGGGGCTAGAGCCTCCTTACCATGAACTAGAAGAAATGGGCTCTTTCTTGTGGTGCCTCTTCTCATTGTTTGAAAAGCCCATATTGCACCAATGAGTACAAATTTGGCCTAATGGCCCAATTTTCATATTTTTGACTTTTGGGAGTTACTTGCTAACTTCCTACTAAGGACCATTTTGTTAAAAATGGCCAAGTTTGGTCCCCAAAGGCCTATGTTGACCCTTGCTTGTTTTTTATTGCAAAGACTTTTTTTTTTCTTCTTTGTTAGTGTTCGAGCTTGAACTTTCATTTTTCGAATATTTTTTCCCTTCCTCGACTTCTTTTACAATTTCTTCATTTATTTCGCTAATTTTAAGAGTGCCACACTCTGCACCACCTATCATCCAATTTAACACATTATCTTCTTCTTGGGCTACAAAATGCATTACTTGAGTACCTACTATATATCCATTCACCTTAGTAGTGTCACATCCCTCCTCAAAATGTATCTGTAAGTGGTTATTGATCTTCAAGGAAATCAACAACTAGTTCCTTCCCCAATCCTCTAGTGCTTTTGCTTGCCTATGCCAATGCCTTGCCAAAAGTACAGGATAATATACTTCTTATGGTAGGGTATTCACAACAAAATCTAAGAGAAATCGACAACCCTTCATTGTCATTTGTACCTTCTTGATGATGCTAAGAGGCACATCCGGATGTTGATCTGGTAATGTGATAGTAAAGGGTGCCATCTTGGTGAGGTCCAATTTCAATTTCTTCATTGTAAAATAGGGCATGAGATTGATTCCAGAGCCTCCATCTATAATAACACATGTCAAAATTTCATCTTTCATGGAAACAGATAGCCTTTAACTTTGATAGTGTACCAAGGGTGGAGGAGGAAAATCAACCATAAAGCCATCTATACTTGGTGGTGCTTATGTATGCAGATTGTATGAACTTAAGTAAGATGCTTCCCACCTTTGAGTCCATTTTTATGATGTTAAAGAGACTAACATTGTGGTGAAGTCATTTCAAGATTTCTAAATGTTTATCCCATGTGTGTCTTCCTAAGAGCTTGCAAGCTGGTGGTTCAGTGAAGTCCTCACCATATCATAGGCCTCTTCAATGGCCATTGGATCCTTCAAATCAGCCTTCTTTTCTTCTTCTTCTCTTTCCTTAAGTTCATGTTGTTCCTCCATGTGGGTTGCCATCGCTTGTCTACCTCGATTCATCATGGGTGTTGTGGATGATGAAACAACATAAGATTGGGTAGTCAAACCTTCCATTGGTGGAGAGATTGAAATCATGTGGACTGGAGCAGGGAAATTTCTTGGGCAGTGTCTTGTATAATGATCTTTAGCATCTGGACAATGTGCCCTCTGGTAAGGAGCATCTGTTTTGCATATGACCATATTCTTCAGAACAAGAGCGCATTAATGGCTATTCTAAACAAAAAGGCCTATTCCATTTGTTGGCATGAAAAATTTGAAAACTAAGGAAGGACAAATTCCATAAGAATTTGGCTAGAACTACATGAAAAATTTTCCAGATGAGTGTGGAGGACAAATTCTATAAGTATTTAGTGCAGGACAATTTTGTGTTGGCTAGCTGACAAAAACAATGTCTGCAAACAAGCTATATCATTTTCTTGATGTGCTCTAATTCCAAAGATGTCAAGGGACCTTTGGATAGCGCAGTAACCTTGGGTGCAATGGGGCCTTCCCATCCTTTCATTCGGGGTTGAACCATGTTCTATACTAGAAGATCTGTGTTGCACCAACCTTGGTAGCTTGCATGATGACTGACATATTTTGAACTCCTTAATCCTTTATGAGATGAAGTTATCTCATGTGCATGATGAATGAATTTTGGCTCTCTGGTCGATGAGGCATACGGGTGATTTTGATGAGACGAATTCTTCAAGAATTTGATGAGACAAATTTAGGAAAGGATGACGTCTTCAGTTCTTGAAGCCGAATTTGATGAGACAAATTTTTGAAAGGACAATCTTTCCATAGACAAATTCTTGAAGGGATGAAAATTGCACGCTCTTTTGAAGAGGAATTTCATTAGGACTAATTCCTTAGAGCATTATAATTGTAGCAAGGCGGTTTTAGTGGGCCAATTTAGCTCTCCTCCTCTCATGTAGTTTGCATAGTCTAGAGGTGCAAGGTGAAGTTATCTTACAACTACAACCTCTTCGACAACTGAGTGAAATCGAGCCTTCTCATGGAGGTTTGGTGAGAGTAGTTCTTTTGTCTCTCTTTTGCTAGACTATATCTATGCTTAAATCTAACAATTCAAAGGGAAATGAAAGGAAATCTTTAATAATGAAATATTTGGAGGTAAAGAAAGGCAACAACTATAAGAGTAACCTATGGAAATCTTCCACATTGAATGATCAGTACCATATATGTACCATATGGTTGAGATACCTAGACCATTCATACATAGCGTTAAAGTAATGTACCAATATGGATTATAGAACAATCAAATACCAAGTAAGAATCTAGCTTTAAAATGGTTGGACTTGTTCTTGTTAGTTTCTTGAGGAATCAAGTAAAAGATAGAATATGTGTATGAACATGAAACGCTTTCTAAATACTTCTCAATAACTACATAAATCTAACTAGATGCAAATAAAAGACAATGAGAAACTATTGATGGATGGTTTGTCCAAGCTTAAATCAATTTTACATAAAACAGATTGATCCAAGATGGATATTATGAAGTCCCTAATAGTCTATGGGTTTACGCTAAGATTGACTATTAACACTTTAGAATGCTCATGTTATTTCTCCTATCTAGAACTAGAGCATATCAATAAGGAACCCATTTTCAAAGTAGTGCTAAGAATTTAAGATCAATCCTTGATAAAGTATCTTTATTAAATATGAAAATGGTTTAAAAACACTTATTAAGTTTTATAATCAACTGGAATTGGATGCACAAGAAGAGAGCATTCAAGATATGCAAGATTTGACTAAATATGAAGTATACGCTAAAAAGATCTATAGAGAATCTACAAGATATCCCAAGATCATATAGAAATTATGTTGATTCCAAAAAGTGGAATATCTCTTCGGAATTTAAAGATCAAGTTTTTTTCTAAGTTCTAGATGAATCTTAGATACTTATAAGGAGAAAAGGTTGCCAAGTTTAGAAATTAAACATTATTCAAAATCAAATAAAGGATTAAGTTGCGTACTTTGGAACTCAAACATACCTTGAGAACAGAGAAAGAATTAAGTTAAAAAGTTTTAAACTCAATAAATCTCATGTAGAAGACACAAATTCCCAAGTTTTGGAACGTAAGACTTTTGAACTTTACAAAATCTTTTTTTGGAACTACGAAAGGACTTTGATTATTCAGTTGAGATTTGAAATGAAAACTAAGAGAACAGAGAAAGAAGAGCTAAAGGTTTTGCATGCAAAGTTAGGATACCTACCTTCCAAGCTAGCTACCATAGCTTCATTTGTTCCTTCCCACATTTCAGCTACGACTCTAGATGATAGAACTATTTATCTAGGCTAGGTATCAACCCAATGCGTTCTTAGATGGATTTAGAGTTGATCATAGAAATAAGGATATCATCTATGGAGAGTAGAACAACTTAGTTGGATATTAAATCAAACAAAGGATATCCATACAAGCTACAAGGATGGTCAAAGAGAAAGGGCTACCCCAATTCGTGAACATTAGCTTTAAGCTTTATCTTCAAAAGTTATGTTGATCTATTCACATCCATTAAAATCCACTAAAATCCTTTTTAATGGATTACAAATGAGAAGCGAATTGTAAGAATCAATTTTTTTTTATTTGGATGTAGACCCTATATAAATATAACTAAGCCAAAGACAAGCTCCCATCAAACTCCTCTCTAAATGCAAATTTAGTTATTGATCCACGAAAAGGGGAAAAGAAACTGAAGTGGTTTGTTGAGATATCTATTCGAGATTGTTTTTATTATGCATGTAGTGCAACGGTGGTTGCTCAATAAACGTTGCATCTTTGATGAGCACCTAGATGACCTTTAAGGAAGGAATCTAATTAAGAAAGATACCATAATGTTCCGAAGTTAATTTGTAAATATACATGTATATGACTAATGTTTTCTACTTTGATTTTTAAGATGAAAGAAAAAAATCAAATAAAGAGTGGAAGAAAAGGACTTGGACTGGGAATGTTGATGATGATCGAATCATGAGATCTCAATGAAATTAGTGAATGATAAAGAAATGAAACATTTCCATTCTAATTTTTTTTCTTCTTCAAATGTATATAGAAATGCATTGCATAGTGTATGCGACTAACATGTTGAGAGATGTAGAAACATAGAATCATATAGAAAGGAGTAACTATTTGGAAATTTATCTAGTGAATTAAAAATTTTGTGAGTGAAGATCTAAGTATGAGAAGTTGATGCGTGATCAAATGCCTATTGTTACTCTCTCGCTAGACCATAGTGAAGATCTTTTTTCCATCTTCATCATAGTGAAGGATGTGTCACGAAACAACATCAATGCGTATGGAAGATTTCTCCTTCTTTTGTCAGAAGAATTATGGAAGAGGTAGATCTGGAAACTAAGGGACGTGCATTTTCTTAGTATTCTTGAGGGGGCTCTGAAGTTTTTTATTCTTATTGATAAATTCGAGTTATGTCTTCATGTGTTTGCATATCTCTATCCAGTGAATGTTCAAAATTGTATAATGTTCTATTATGACCTTAAATTCAAGCTTGGGATCTCCTATGGAATTTATTTTCCATACCAACTAATATATATTCCAATACCCACGAAGGTTGCTCTAGCATTCATAATTAACATTTGTGTTAACATATAGGCTTATGAAACCTCTCCTAATCATTGATATGGGATGACCCCATATGAAGCATGGCATGGTAGAAGACCCTCACTTGATCATTGAAGGATTTATGGATGTGTAGCTTATGTGCATATTCCTTCTCAGATAAGAGGTAAGCTAGACCCTAAGGCAGAGAAGTGCATCTTCATAGGGTATGATTTAAATCAGAAAGGATACAGGTTCTAAAATCCTTCAAACAAAGGATTCATGGACAATAGAGATGTTGTCTTTGATGAGAAGGACTCTTTGTTTGATAGTGAATGCAGGAAAGTAAAGCTACCTTATGACTTGGAAGAGGAGTTTCCAAGCCTCACTAAGGAGGAGCCTACTCATAATGGAGACATCAACTCACATGATGAGGAAATCATCAACTTAGAAGAGTTCAAGGCATGGAAGTCCAAAGGCAAAGTCGAGATGAAGAAGTTGGAGGATATACCTGAATCATCCAACCAAGCAATCAGAAGATCACAAAGGGAGAGCAAGAAACCAATCAAATATGGGTATGACACTTCCCTAGTTACTAAGCACTCTGTTTATCTTGCAAAAGACTTGTCATTTGAAGAGCCATCATCATATGAAGAGGCAAAAACCAAGGAAGAATGGAAGGAAGCTATGGATGAGAAAATTGAAGCACTCAATGAGAGTTATACTTGGGAACTGGTACCAAAGAAGGAGTCTATAAAGGTAATTGGTTCTAGATGGATCTATAAGATAAAAAGGAATTCTGATGGATCAATAAGCAGGTATAAAGCTATACTTGTGGCTAAGGGTTTTGCACGAACCCAAGGAGTTGATTATGAAGAAACCTTCTCACTTGTGGCCAAAATGCCAACCATAAGGGTGTGGCTGCATCAAAGAATTGGAAGATGTATGAGTTGGATGTAAAAAATGCATTTCTAAATGGATGGATTTCAGAGGAGGTGTACATGTCTCAACCTCTTGGCTATGACGACCCAAACAAGGTAACATATGTATATAAATTGAACAAAGCTCTTTATGGATTCAAGCAGGCACCTAAGGCATGGATCCATAGGTTGACTACTTATCTTCAGGATCAAGGTTTTATCATGAGTAAAGCAGATACTTCTCTGTTCATCAAGAGACGTAGTTCAGAGGTAATATACCTATGTGTATATGTTGATGATATCATACTCACAAGTAATGATGCTAATGACATCAAGCAGATCAAGAATCAGATGATGAAGGAGTTCAAAATTAGTGACCTTGGATCACTAAAATATTTTTTTTGTACTTTAGTGTATACTAACTCTAGAATTTAAATTACTCAGAGAAAGTATATACACGATATATTAAAGAAGTTTCATTTGCAGGATGCCAAAGTTGCAAGTACTCCAATGGAGGTAAACCTAAAACTAAGTACTCATGAAGGTGATGTACTTGAGAACATTGCAGGTTACCAAAGCATAGTGGGAAGCTTGAACTATGCTACATTGACAAGGATTGATATTGCTTATGGAGTAAGTATTCTAAGTCAGTTTATGCACAAGCCTCGGGCACGTCACTTGGAGGCTCCCAAAAGGATTTTGAATTACCTTAAGGGTACTCAAAATCATGGATTGTATTTCCCTTATACATCATACTTGGACATCAAGATATATTCATATGCAGATTGGGTAGGATGCAAAGATGATACAAGGAGTACCTCAGGATACCTATCCTTTGTAGGTGATAAATCTTTATCATGGTCTTCAAAGAAGTAACCTATTGATGCTTTATCTTCTACAGAGGCAGAGTATAGAGGATTGGCCAACGCTACTCAAGAGGCCATATGGATCAGATTGTTATACACAGATTTGGGTTTGCATACTACATCTCCAATGCTTTTTGGAGATAATACAAGTTCATTACATCTTGCATCAAATCCCATTTATCATGCTAGGACCAAGCATATAGAGGTCCACTATCACTATGTGAGAGAGAAGCTGTTGAGCAAGGATATTTAGTTGGCATATGTATCAAGCAATATGCAATGTGCAGACTTATTAACTAAAGCATTAGATGGTACAAAACTTTGCATGTTTAAGTCAATGATTGGATTGCAGGATATTCATAAAGATTGAAGATGAAGACCAAGCCAAAATGTTTGGCTTGAGGGGGAGCTCTTGGTGCAAAGTGCAAGCCTACACATTTCGCTAGAAGGTTCATGAACAATTGAAGCTCCATGGAAACCATTGCTAGGAGAATTTTATCTTTTACATTTGTAAAAGTTATTTTAACTTGGAAGAATCTTTGTAAATTTCAACAAACTGGTGGAGTTCATTAGTTGAGAAATCACGACTTTATGTTAGACAGAATAACTCCTAGATTGGTGGATTACTTTTAGAGAGAGCCAAAAGTTGAATTCAAATTCAAATTTGAATGTAACACTTATATAAAGTGGCTTGAAAAAGTCACGTGAAGAAGTCTCAATTCCCAAGTTCTCCATTGGCATTTTGTAAGAGTCTGAGGTCTACATTGTAGCATACACTACTCACGATCATTAGGCTATGATTATCAAGCCTATAATCTTGTACAACATTGTTCATTAATACAATAGATCTACGTTGTTCATCTTTGATCTCTTTGTTATAGTCATTCATAATTTTCAACTTGTATTGCTCATATCTCAGTCATTTCTTGACCATTTTCAATGATCCATAGCTTCTTGGAATCAGCTCAAAGTTATCTACTTGCTCACAAATTTTGAAGCAAATCCGTTCAGCCAGTTTGGAGAAAAGTGCATCGAAGCACTCACTGGTGAAACTCTGTAGAGGTCCTAAAAAATCGAGGGTAATGATTCAATTGCTAAATTGATTGCTCTATGTATAGTGCATCATTTCAAGTGATTCCACTTGCAATCATTATCTTAATAAGTAATTAGACACCTCTAAAAGGAATTTTTCTAATTCCTATTGTACTGGTAGCATTGAGTATAACAAGGAGCAGGTTTGTGATAAAAAATAGAAGGTTTTCATTGATCCTTCAATTTTGAAGTAGTCTGTTTTGATTCAATATTTTCTTACATTATTTTCCAAAGTGCATAGGCACTTGTATAGTGTCATTGGAAACCTAACGGGGCCCACAACTCAATTCTGAAGCTACAAGGGGCAGGTACTAAGCAGGATTTGGCAGTACCTATTCATTTCTTGGAGTGTCCATTCCATCTATCCCAACATACTTGGGCATCCCAGCATCACCGTTACCTCCTCAGTGTCACGCTCATCACTTTGTAGCAATGTCCTCAACTTCACGCTCCTAACGCATGTCTAGAGTAGTGGTATAGTTGTTTGGAAATGGACATTCTGATGTATTCAAGTAACGTATCACGTTGATTCCTTCCATTTGCAAATTCCATTCTGATGTATTCAAGTAACGTATCACGTTCGATTCCAAGGGTGCCAAAAACGGATGAAGCTATTGCAGAAATAGCCGACTACATTTGTGCTACTTGCTGCATGGTGGAGGGAAGGATTTATCCTCATGCAAGCCTTCTGTCCCGTGAGCAAATCCTGAAGTTATTGAATGAACGTCTCGCAGCTGACTATATTTGTCAGTATGATCCTTGCTGTGATCATCGATAACCTTCACTGCGACATAGCTCTTACGATATCTGATGGTCCATTT
Organism: Ceratopteris richardii; assembly: GCA_020310875.1. Taxonomy (NCBI): domain Eukaryota; kingdom Viridiplantae; phylum Streptophyta; class Polypodiopsida; order Polypodiales; family Pteridaceae; genus Ceratopteris; species Ceratopteris richardii. The sequence continues at coordinate 56,279 of MU261115.1, read as the reverse complement.
TGAGGATGGCCGCGATAAAGAATTAAAGGATCTTTCTCAGATATCTTATTTTTCTGTTGTTCCTCCCCAGCGGATCTCAACTGTAGCCGATCTCCAATGTGACTTGTTAATCAGAAATGTTTTACTTCCTTCTCCGTTGTGGTGCGATCTCAGCTCCTGATTTGTCGTCGGCTTTATGACATTACGCGCGTTGAACGACTGACAAGATATTTCATAATGCTATTCGAATACATCATACGTTGTATAGTTTCTCTTTAGAAACTACCGAAATTACGCATGTTTGAGTAAGTTTGTATGTGAGAAAGTTTGGGAAGAGAAAAGATTATATCTTGTGTGCAAGTATTAAGATTTACTTGTGTTTTATTTTTTTATAAAGGTTTTGTTTTTTATTTGTAGGCGATAGGCATGCATGTGATGACCGCTTATAAAGGGAACGAATGAGAGTGACTTTGTAGCACCATCCATGGCCCTCAAGTATATTACCTTATGTCCATCAATCTTGATTTCAAGATGACAAATCATAGTGTCCCATACTTTCTTATCATGAATTTGCATCATGGGCACTACATATTAATGTGAAGAGCTCTCTTGAGGCAACTTGAAGAAGCTCAACTCTAGATGGCAGGTGAATTGGTCTACACACCAGTGGTCTTACAGATTCAAAGCCCTGTGGGCCTTTCCAGATTGCAGCAAACATTCTTTTCTTCAATGGAGGATGTTACACCATGGCCTCTGGACTGGTAATAAAATCAAGAAAATTTATAATAGTGGTGGATCCTGTATATTTTGTGGCCTTGTGGAGGATGTTTCACACCTCTTCCTTGAATGTCAACATGCTAAAAACTCCTGGTCTGCTGTGGAGAAGTATCTGCTAGTGAATGGTCTCCCCAAACTTAGTAAAATGGAAGTTATTCTTGGCTGTTGTAATCACTTGGATATTTTGCTGTGGAATATTTGGAGGGGATACATTCTTTGGTACATTTGGTTCAGTAGGAATGAGGCTACATTTGGTAGCAGAAAAGGAACTACCTTATCACTTTGCTTGTTATTCTGAAAAATGCTTCATTGTCCTGTATTAGGAGAATCAGAGATGCCTCTTGTAAAAACTATGATGTCTTCAAGATTTTGTCTGAAAATTCTCCCTCTAGATGGAAAAAATTGTTAGCCGAACAGTACTCTTGTAAAAGGCTAGACATGTACTACTATTTGTAAATTGTCCTCTGGGTCAGGTGTCTCCTGCCCAAGGCACTTTGTATATGGCCACCATTAATCTAAATTTTCCTTGTTTCTTCAAAAAAAAAAAAAATGAGCATTAGGCAAGCTATGGGTTCATGAATCATCTATAATGAGTTTGATACTTTTCAGTCTTATGCACGCATGGAGATAGACTAAGTCTTTGTGTCCAAACTCATTTTTGCCCCACTTAGATTTACTATTATTAATGTTTAGAGTTTGGACTAGATGAACTCACGAATTGCTTTTGCCCTTTTGCTCACGAAGTCTTTATGTTGCACCCTATTAGTACAAGTTTGTTTTCTTAAATGTCTTGAATTTGACACTTGAAGAAAATAATCTCATTCCTTGCCTTTCTCCTAGACTTGAAGGTCAACTTTTCAGTACAAAAGTTGAGGATTCTTGAAATCCTCTCTAAAAAGTGCTTAATTGTTTTCTATTTCTTTTAAAGCTTTTTTCTTCCCGATAGGACAAAGTGATGGTGATCCATTTTTGCATGAATCTTATACATGTATACTATTTATAGAGTCTTTTTCACTCTTAGGATAGCTTCTCTTCACTTCATCTTTAATTGCCTCATGGAGGCGACAATTAAGTTTTCTTATATTATGGAAATCATCCAAGCTTTGGTGCTTCAAAAAGTTTTCTTTGGATCGAGAAATGCATAAAAGAGAGGACGTCATCATTCACGGACTTGGTCTTATTTTTTGGACTTGTGTTCGTCATGATTGTTTGACAAGAACTCTTTTATAAAGAGCTTTTCCAAATAGCTCAGAGCCCAAGGATTCCTTTGAGATTGCATCAAGCTCATCGACTAGTTGTATTACAATTAGGCACTCCCAAGAGACTTTTATCATTTCTACATACACGATAGATGCCTAGTGTAGATGATAGGATCCACCAGATAACATGGTGGAAATAGTGAACACTGGTACTGGCCCGTGCAGTGGTTGTCTGAATGCAGTGCCAAAGAGTGCCATTAGAGCTTCGAGGTTAAGGAATTTGGCCGAAGGATGATATATACTTGGAAAATTGAAGAAAGGTTGAAAAATGGTAATATGAATCGAGAAGCATTTACATGAAACATAGTTGGTTGATACTTTCCATGAGAAATTGCACTAGAATGGACGAAGACCTAATAGTCACCATAACGATACTAAATCTCAAGGATAATGAGATTCCACAACCACAATTGACGTAAGGACATCCCAACAAAGATTACCATCATTATTTGTAACACTTAAAACTATGGAAACATGTTTCAAACATTCAAGGAAATCACGAATTTTCTATATTGGAAGTATCAATAGATACACCTCCTTCACCACCTTAAGAGGTGGAGTAATTGCCCCTTTATGTATATCCAAATAGCATGCCTTAAAGCATCTTCAACAAATTGTGCATGGTCCGTTTCCTCTTCCATTCAACCAAGCTATCTTACTCTTCTCTACAAGAATCTCATTTGAAGTCATCCAAACCTATGTTCATAAAATTCCAAAGACAAATAGATGGAAATCGTTACCCCAATATGAGTATTTCTAGAAACCCTTGAGTCATGAAAATCCATGCAGTATCCAAGTTACATCTAGTCATGCGGTCTTGTAGAGATTTACATCTCTATATATAAAAGTTAAATCCAATGTAGGAGGCGATTCCACTATACCTTATATTCTCGAGAGCTTGTTAAGTGCTGAACCACATGTGTTTAACCATCTACACTGAAACAAATATCTACACCTTGAAGGCCATAAGCTGAATTTGATAAGCAAGAGGCGATCTCTTATCTTTACAAAACATAACTATATGGTGGACTTAACTTTATAGTGTGAAACCACCCAAATAAAAAGCCAAAGTAAATAAATAATAAAAGAATAAAACAATATAGAATAAGCAAACGTAAACCAAAATCAAAACGTAAGGCATATCCAATACGAAGATAAGAAAAAAAAAAGCATTTTGAAATCGTTTTCGTGCTAGTCTACAGATTGATGTTTCGCAATGATTTTTCGAGCGATTGATGTTTTTAATGTAGTGTAAGAAAAACTATATAATGAGCGAAGTTGCTGGTGGGGAAAAAATCAGAGGAAGATAATCATGGAGATATACGTTGAAGATTGAAGATCACGGAACACTGAAAAGAAGGAGGGTTCTTTGGTGTTTTGATTGATAGAAGGATATCAAAGGAGATACACTACTATCGACTTTTCTTAGTCATCTACTATGTGAATTATGTAAACTTTATTCTAAATTCGAATTATATGAAGATGATAGTGTAAAGCTCTCCCATGTTGATGACGAGGTTTCAAGTAATAAATGCTACATCAACCTTACTTCACGATTAAATGCCGTTTTATATACATATACTACCTTCAAAAGGCTCCTTTGATTAATTATGATAGTGCACAAAACTTATCGTATTGCTATGAGAAGTTAATCTACTCCGATTAAATCAATTATAAGATGAAGGTAGAGATGATAAAATTTGGCAGGTGATCTAATCATCCACTTGAATTTTTTGTTTTCTTTTGATTCCCCATATCTACAAGTGTCCATTCGTCAATTGAGTTTGCTTGGAACACCCCACGTGGGCCGTCATTTGTAACACCTGCAATTGGAGGTGATCAACCCAATTGAGCGACTTCAGGAAATTTGAGCCGAATGTGGGAAAGTTTCACGATAACTCGGCAAGTCTCAGTTTTTTGGACGATTACTTGAAGTTGGTTGTAAGGATCATCACGGAGGCCATCAAATAGGGAAGGGCAAACCCAGGTATTTATACTTATATTTTCCTTGCTTCCACATATGGATACGAAGGGGAAATCTATTTCTAGAAACCATCTTCATGATATGGAATGAGGCATAATCATATCTATGGATGGAAAACCTTACTCAAGGATTGATTCATCAACTTCATCTATCGACTCATTAAGTTCATGTATCCCAAAGGTTGTCTCGTTAACTTAATGTATCTCAATGATCATTCCAATACTAATAAAACTTATTGACACTATTATACCATTAAATACACGATTTAATCAAGATTTTGGGGATCTAGAGGTAGCTATTCACTATCAACTCTCAAATTTGAAAGATAGTATGGATAATCTATCCAATCATGTGAAAGAAATTATAATATTCAAAACTATTAACTAAGATATTTCAATTCTGAGAGAAAGTATTGATAGTCTATCGAATCAAGTAAAAGAAATCACCAATTGTGAGGGTAAATATGAACATTGAGTTCAAGTCCAAAATATTTCTACACATGATATTGAACAAAATTAAACCCTTTACCCGACAATAGAAGAATGACTCCTAGCACTATAGAAAGCACACAAAATAGACTCTATACTCGACTTATTAGATGTTTTTGGTGCGATCAAATCACTCATATGTATGGGGATTATATTGCATATGAGAATGCATGTAGAAAAAAATCGGTACTTGAAACAAAATGGAAAATATGTAATTATCATAATCCTTTAACTTTACACTTGAAGTTAGAAAGAGGTAGTATGAAAACATATTTTGACCACTCAAGACAGAGTTCAAGATCATTTTATAGATTGAAGATGCGATGGGTGCAAAAGAAACTTAACAATACTAAATCTAATGAAAGTATTTGTTCATCAAACAAGCAAGAAACCTCTATAAGTGTGAATCAATATATATCATAATAAATAGATAAAGAAAGACTTGAGAAAATTTGGAATGAATGATTACAGCCAAATAAAGAAGAGCATGAAAAAAACAAATAAAGAAAATACTAAGAAAGATGGCAGAGCCTATATCCAACTTAACCCAAAGTTTTTGGATAATGATAAAAATTTTAATCCTCAAAAGGCTAAAAGATTTGTTGAAGCTACATGCAATCTTATTCTAACCGAAATTTAAGATGATTATGAGAATATCGAGCAAGAAGATGATGTAAATATAAGTACACACAACGATCAAGATAGTGATTCAAATCATGAGCAAGAAGATCAAGGAAAATTATAAAGAAGAGTTGATGAAATCATCAAACAACTTGATAACGAGTTAAATGTGTATTTTGATTCCTTCAGATACACCCAAAATAATGGGGAATAACATTAGAAGGAAGTCTTTTTATAAAAAAGAAGATCCTTTTAGTAAGTTGCAGAATTACTACTAATGTGTTTTGAAAAAAATGTTTTTTTTTTAGGTATTGACGATGAAGGTGAAGACATATAAAGAGATGATATGATGAGAGAATTGAAGTAAGGAATAAATGTAACCATGTGTTCTATACTAGTTTTCGTGTTTTCATGAGACAAGGATTATCTCGATAAGCTTCTTTAAAAAATCTCTTTGAATATAATGAATGAGATGTATTGATGATAAATAGAGTAATGAGCATGAGATCGATTCAAAGTATTCCATTAGAAATTTCTAATTTTTCACCATGTTGAGTAGTTTTCGCACTTAAAGCTATGCTGAACGTCTTGCAGTTGACAAGATATTTCATAATGCTATTTTATGAATAGCCACTCTTGCTTTTATGTATTGATTCAATATCTATTCCAATACATCATATGTTGTATACTTTCTATTTAAAAATTACCAAAATTACGCAACATACGAGAACTTCTTCATAGATTCCAACACCAAATTGCATCTTAGCATCATGATGGCTGAATCGTAAACGTGTTTCCATGGGAATGGTAGTAGGTTTAGAATCTTCAAGGTTAAAATGAAGCAATAAAGTTACAATGTATTTAGTTTGATATAAAGTGATGCCACCATCAACTTCCATAAATTCAAGGGACAAAACCTGGTGTAGATGCTCCGAGTACATTTGAAAATATGCATGAAATTGAGCCTTAAAATCAGAAACAGGTGTCTTATTAGCAGCAACGAGCAACATATCATCTATATAAAAAAACAATGGTAAGAAGTGCATCATGTTCATGCTTCACATACAAGGTGGCTTGATATGCATATCTTGAAATACATGGGCCGATAGGTAGGCCTGTCATTTCTCATACCAATCACATGGAACTTGCTTCAATCCATACAATGCATTATTTAACCGACACACTATGTGGATGCATTTTTTACATTAAAAAAAGTTCAAAATATGTATACTTCATGAAAATCACCGTTCAAAAATATGTTTTTAATATCTAGCTAATGTAAATTCTAACCATTAGGATTTGGAAGTGCACAAATTCTATGAATGGTTTCCATGCACCATGTAGGGAAAAGGAATCATTGAAATAGGTCAAATTTGGTGTCAGTGGTTTTTTTTGTAGGGGCAAAATTCACATATTGAATAAGTTTAATTATTTGTATTAGGATTATATTCTAAATGCATCAACAATGAAACATTCAAAATTATGTGGTTCATCAAAAGAGACATGCTCATTCTCCTCACAAAGACTAGAAATAACCATTGCATAAGAATCTGATGCAAAAGAAGAACCATGAGTTCCTCAATATGTAGGATATGGCAATGGTTCATCTAACTTGATAGCCCTAAACTTTGCATCAATCATGATGGAATAATGTTAGCCACTACAATAACCCTCCTATTGTCAAGTGCGTCATGTATATCCGTAAAAAAGAAAAAATGATAGGTATGATCATAAGGAACTTGCATGGGCTTAGAAATTGCAATGCGTTTTGCATTTATTAATGTGAGGATAATTGCATGCTTGTTACACAAAGAAAGGAAGGCATGTTCTTGTGCATCTCTACAGATATATAGAACCTTTTTTATGATGGTTGGAGAATCGGTGGTATACATAACATAGTCAATATTAGTGTTGCAAGAGGACTTGACATGGAATCCATAAGAACTTGAACCTAAAACATCTTCAAAACAATCTTCATCATCTTTTTCTTGAACCTGTGTAGATATGTTAAGATCAGTTCAACACACATGATAATATTCCAAATTCCTTTTGCAACAATTACATGATGCATCATGTGAATTTCTAATGGTTCTGTGGAATCATCCAGCTTATCCTTATAAATGAAGGTGCAAAACGCATCATGTTTTTTGAGCCATGGCCAATGACTATACCCTAAGGTAGAAATTGATTGTTTCTCAAGATAAGATAAGCACAATAACCTAATAAAGATTAAGAAGAAATTTACCTTTGAGGGATTGTACTAGTGGACATTTAACGTTATGTGTTTGGAACATGAGGACTAAACTACCAATATATACACTGTTATAGTTGTTATGACACAATTTGGTGTGAACCACCTTTTGTGCTCGTTGAGGGCATGAGACCACATGGATCTTTTGAGATATTTTCATGGAGAGTGAGGGAGGCTATTTATTATTGTATGCATGGTAGTATAACAAGAAATTCTCTCATTAGTTTTCTCGAAGGCTGCAAAGAGATAATTGATTCTACTTTTAGACTCCACTCCATAAAAGGGGGTCAAGGAATCACAAGGAGTGCCATCTACCATTGGTATGGAAGCCATATGCTACATATAGGCAAAACATGGTATCTTTCAAGCTTGTTAGTGTGAATGATATCAAAGTTAGTCATAAATATATAATTTTTATCAATCCATTTCTTTAAGAAATGTTTTAGTGCATGATTCTACTCATTACACCACTAATGAAGCTAGAATAAAAAATATTGTTGTTGTTGGAAGAGATGGATGGATACCTCAAGAGAATGAGTTGGTACTGCTAATACCTGCTTTGTACATGAACTATCAAACATTAGAGTTGTGTTGCAGGCCCTTTTAGCTTGAAAATGACACCAAAAAAATGCCTATAAACTTTCAAGTTCATTCTTCAAACAATTGAATCAAAACAGATAACTTCACAAATAGTTAGTGATCAAAAACTTGCTATTTTGGTCTTCACACATGCTAGATCTTTTGCTTAGTGCTCACAGTACAATAGCAATTGAACAATATCCTTTTGAGGGAGTCAAACTAGCTTAGATAGATAATGATTACAAGTGCAATCATAAAAAATGATAAACCATACACTAAGGAATCAATTTAGCAATTGAATGCTTACCCCCAAGTTTTTAGGGATTGAGTAGGGAATGACCAAAGAGCAAAGAGCACTTCGATGCAGATTTCTCCCAATTGGCTAAAGTCAAAGCTTTGGAATTTGGACAGCCTAGAATATACTTTGAGCTGCTTCCAACAAGATATAGAACATGCAAAATGGTTGTGAGCTCACTGAGATATGGTCATGCAAAGTTCATTGTTCTGAGTAGTCATAGCAGAGAAGTAGAGAAAGATAATCAATGATGTATATGTATTATGGCACATGATTTTACAAGATCATTGGCACTAGGATGATGCCAAATGATAGTGAGATGAGTAGGCTAAGGTGTAGGCCACTCAAACTCAATAGATGATCAAGAGAAGAGCTCTACAAGAGGCATACATACCATGACGTTTTACAAATCAACTATATAAGTGTTTGATTCTAAGTTTGAATTTGAAATTCAAACTTTGCTCCTAAAAATGATTCCAATGATTGTGGAGTTATTCCCTCAATATTAATTCAGAACCAACATTCTATCTAACTCCACGAGTTGTGGCCTTTTACAAGATTCTCTTAAGGTTAATACCTCTTACAATGGTAAATGATCAAGAGAGTTACAAGCTAGGATTCACATGATCCTTCAAATTGTTTTAAATAATGCTTTCCAAGTTAAGCCAAATGTGCAGGCTTGTGTACTTGCACCAACAGCTCCCTCTCAAGCCAAACATCTTGGCTTTATCATCTTCATCAATATTCTTGAATGTCCTATAGTCCAATCATAGCTCTCAACCCGCAAAGTTTAGTACCATCAAGTGCTTTGGTTAACAAATCTGCACATTGCATGTTTGTAGATACATATACCAATTGAATCTCTTTGCTTAATAGCTTCTCTCTAACATAGTGATAGTGTACTTCTATATGCTTGGTTCTTGCATGATAAATAGGATTGGCTACAAGATGCAAAGAACTTTGTATTGTCACCAAAGATCATAGGTGAGTGAGAGTGTAGTCCTGAATCTGAATATAGTAATCTAATACAAATAGCTTCTTGTGTAGCATTTGCTAATCCCCTATATTCAGCCTCTGTTGAAGATAGAGCAATAGTAGGTTGCTTCTTGGAAGACCATGAAATGGGCTTATCACTTGCAAAAGAAAGATATCCAGAAGTACTCCTTCTATCATCCTTACACCCTGGCCAATCTACATCTGAGTAAAGCTTAATGTCCAAATCTGATGTGTATAAGAAGTAAAGACCTTGATTTTGATTACCTTTGAGATACTTCAAGATCCTTTTAGCAGCTTCCAGGTGAGGTGCTCTAGGTTTATGCATGAATTGAATTAGAACAATTACTCCATAAGATATGTCAATCCTTGTCAATGTTGCATAGTTTAGACTTCCAACTATGCTTTGATATCCTGCAATGTCTTCAAGAAAATCACCTTCATGAGCACTCAATTAATGATGTAACTCCATAGGGGTGCTAACTACCATTGCATTCTCCAAGTGGAACTTCTTCAACATATCCTGCACATACTTTCTTTGAGTGTTGTAAATTCCAGAGTTAGTGTAGACTAACTCAAGTCCAAGAAAGTACTTTAGTAACCCTAGTCAGTGATTTTGAACTCCTGCATCATTTGGTTCTTGATTTGTTTGATGCCATTGAAACCACTTCCTATCAGGATGATGTCATCAACATATACACATAAGTATATCGTCTCTGAATTACTTGTCTTGACAAACAGAGGAGAATCTACCTTCCTCATCACTACAACATACCAAGGGTATACCGACGGTTGGCATATCGACGATCTGCATCGACGTCGGTAGGACCCTCAAAATATTTTGGAAAATCACTTAGCCTTGGAACAATTGCATCGGTATGAGCGTCAGTATGAGTGTCGGTATGAGCATTGGTAATTTCCTGGAAATTACCGATGCTTATATCGACGCTCACACCGGTGCTTGGTTTTAACCAGGCCCGAGACCAAACATTGGACATTTTGGCGTTTTGAACTTAGATCTTTCTACTATCGACTTTGCGTGTGTGAACACCATATCTCTGTTTGTCAATCTTTCTCTCTCTCTCTCCTTCCCTCTCTCTCTCTCTCTCCCTCCCTCTCCTTCTCTCTAAGCACACCTCTATCTTTGTAGACTTGAAGTTTTGGTAAGTATATCGCACATACTGTAGCACTCTTTTTTATTTATTTATGATTTTTCTTTTCTAATATCTTCTCTCTTTAATTTTGCAAGAGATTTTGGGATGAAGTCTTTGGAAATTCGACGAAGGACAACTTCAAGTGGATTTTGACGACCACGTTTCAAACAATTACATCGATGTAAGTGATTTTTCTGTTTTGGATTGACATACACAATGCATACACACATACACAATGCATACACACATACATACATATGCATACACATGCATGCATATGCATACACATGCATGCATATGCATACACACAATGCATATGCATATACACATGCATATGCATACACACATACACAATGCATACACACATACACAATGCATATGCATACACACTCACATATGTATAAACACACACATGCATATCCATACACACATACATACATGCATATGCATACACACATGCATATGCATACACATGCATATGCATACACACTTATATGCATATGCATACACACATGCACATGCATACACACATGCACATGCATACACACATGCATATGCATACACACATTCATATGCATACACACATGCATATGCATACACACATGCATATGCATACACACATGCATATGCATACACACATACACAATGCATATGCATACACACAATTCATATGCATACACACATACACAATGCATACACACATTCACAATGCATACACACATACATGCATATGCATACACACATGCATGCATATGCATACACACATGCATGCATATGCATACACACATGCATGCATATGCATACACACAATGCATATGCATACACACATGCATATGCATACACACATACACAATACATACACACATACACAATGCATATGCATACACACTCACATATGTATAAACACACACATGCATATCCATACACACATGCATATGCATACACACATAGATGCATATGCATACACACATGCACATGCATACACACATGCACATGCATACACACATGCACATGCATACACACATGCACATGCATACACACATGCATATGCATACACATAGATAATGCATATGCATACACGCATGCATATGCATAATGCATATGCACACACACAATGCATATGCATACACACATACACAATGCATACACACATACATGCATATGCATACACACAATGCATATGCATACACATATACACAATGCATACACACATACACAATGCATACACATATACACAATGCATATGCATACACACTCACATATGTATAAACACAAACATGCATATCCATACATACATACACACATGCATATGCATACACACATGCATATGCATACACACAATGCATATGCATACACACAATGCATATGCCTACACACATACATGCATATGCATACACACATAGACAATGCATATGCATACAGACATGCATATGCATACACACATGCATATGCATACACACATGCATATGCATACACACAATGCATATGCATACACACATACACAATGCATACACACATACATGCATATGCATACACAGAGGCATGCATATGCATACACACAATGCATACGCATACACACATGCATATGCATACACACATACACAATGCATACACACATACACAATGCATATGCATACACAGTCACATATGTATAAACATACACATGCATATCCATAAACACATACACACATGCATATGCATACACACATGCATACACATGCATATGCATACACAGAATGCATATGCATACACACATACATGCATATATACACACATGCTCATGCATACACACATGCACATGCATACACACATGCACACACATACACACATGCACATGCATACACACATGCAAGATGCATACACACATGCAGATGCATACACACATGCATATGCATACACATGCATATGCATACACACATACACAATGCATATGCATACACACATACACAATGCATACACACATACACAATGCATACACACATACACAATGCATACACACATACATGCATATGCATACATACATGCATGCATATGCATACACACAATGCATATGCATACACACATGCATGCATATGCATACACACAATGCATATGCATACACATGCATATAATGCATACACACATACACAATGCATACACACATACACAATGCATATGCATGCACACCCACATATGTATAAACACACACATGCATATCCATACACACATACGCACATGCATATGCATACACACAATGCATATGCATACACACAATGCATATGCATACACACATACATACATATGCATACACACATGCACATACTGCCTTATGGAGGTGACAATTAGTGTGTCTCATATTATGGAAATCTTCCAAGCTTTGGAGCTTCAAAATTTTTCCTTTGTTATATCTATACGAGAAAGTTTAACAGTAAAGATTATATCTTGTGCTCAAGTATTAAGATTTCTTGTGCGTTTTTTTTTTAAGGTTTTGTTTTTTATTTGTTGGCAATTGACATGCTTGTTATGGCCACTTATAAAGGGAACGATTGAAAGTGACTTTGTAGACCCATCAACGGCCCTCAAGTACATTAAGAAAAAGGCAAGAAATGTGAGCATTGAAAACAATGGGATAAATGAACAAATAACCATAGACAAGTTTGATAAAAAAAAGCCAAGGTTAGGGAGCCAAGCACACATTGGAAGAGAAATATTCAAATATTTCCACACGCTAGCCAACCACATGAGTCTTGAATAATACAAGTAAATAGTAATTGAAATATTGTTGTTGTTATAGGTAAAGTTATTTGATAACATGTATAATGTTAGGTAGCTAGAGAAAATGAGTATAAAGCATGATCAAGCATTTCGATAGCATTAAGCTGAAGAGATCTAGAGTTAAGAATGATGTAAAAGAGTTAAACAATGTGAACACATCATCAATTAAACATTCGTATGGCTTCTAAATTTATAGCTATCCATTGTAGAAGTGTCCATGAAACACTAATAAATTTCAGTCAAGTGGATTACGAAAGAAGTTCTCAAATGATGACGAGAAGATGTAAAGTGGTTAGGCCCACGATGGATGGGGCGAAAGATTCAATCATCATCTTTTGAATAGAGAGATATAGATAGATAGATAGATAGATAGATAGATAGATATATAGATAGATAGATAGATAGATAGATAGATAGAGAGATAGATGTATAGATAGAGAGATAGATAGATTGATTGATAGATAGACATACAAATAGATAGAAAGTCTGACAGATAGATAGAAAAATGGAGAGATAGATAGATAGATATATATATATATATAGATAGATAGATAGATAGATAGATAGATAGATAGATAGATAGATAGATAGGCAGATAGATGGATAGATAGATAGGTAGATAGACAGACAGACAGACAGACAAAC
>MU261115.1:22500-35000 GCA_020310875.1 Ceratopteris richardii | reverse complement strand
CTAAAGTTAGATCTTTAAGCTACCTAGCCTTTCCCAAGAGGAATTAATCTAATTGCTGCTGTGCTCAGAGAATTATGTAAAACACTGGACAGGTGTATCAACCAAGAATAGCAAGTTTTCACCTCTGAGCTAACTCCAACTTATCTGTTTTGATCTATCTTTTTGAGAGTGATCTTCCAAGGTACATAGGGTGTCTAATACATCCATTGGCAAGCTAAAAGGGCCCACCATCTACTCCTGGAGTTCATTTGGCTGGTGTAGAGCAAAGATTTTGCAACACCTCTTCATCTTCAACACATACCTATCCATCTCTTCACAGTGGTATCAGAGCAAGGTTGGACAACATGGCAGATGGATTTCCTTCATCAATTGACAAATTGGACAGAGGTAACTACTCAGCTTGGTCATTAAGAATGGAAGCTTATCTCCAAGGTAGAAGTTTATATGGTTATGTGGCTGGAGATGAAGTTATGCCAAGTTTCAGGAACAAAAGTCAACCAACACAAGAAGAGCAAGAAAGATTGAGCACATGGTGCTCCAAGGATGCACTTGCAAGGTCTTATCTCCTCAACTCTATCTCAGATTTTTTGTTGCCTCACATTAGAAGTTGTAAGACATCTTAGGAAGTGTGGGATGCACTTGAAGCTTTCTTTTCTTGAAGTACTAAAGCTAGGAAGCATCAACTATGGCTGGATTTCACAACTCTCAAGAAGGCTCCCAAACAAAATGTGACTGATTTTGTCACAAAGTTCAAGAACATAGCAGATCAGTTGGGAAGCATTGGAGAGGTAATAGATGAAGAGCAAATTGTAAGGCAGGTCATCAATGGCTTGAAGGCAGATGACAAGTGGGAAGCATTCACCACAGCTATGGATTTGTACATGGACATGCATGTACCTGATTTCAACACACTCATTGGACAATTACTTACTCAAGAGGCAAAGCTTATCAAAAATGGAGAAAGCTCTAAAGGTAATCAATCTTCAGCTTTATACACGGATAAAAGCAAGTCTAAAGATAACAAAGGAAAGGCAAAGAAAGTGGATGATGAAGCAAGTACATATCAAGCTAACTATGCAGGTAGAGGAAGACATGGCAGAGGTAGAGGAAGAGGAGGTAGACAAGGCAGGGGGAGATCCCAAGACTCCAACTCATGTTCTATTTGTGGATTAACTAATCATACAACTGAAAATTGCTTTAGGAATTCCAGGAATCAAAGAGGCAGAGGATACAATAGAGGAAGTTATGGCTACTCAAGAGGAAGGTTCAACAACTACCATGGCAACTACAACAACTACAATCATTCAAACTATCAAGGAGGCTACAAAGGAAGGAGAGACTACAATAACTACACAGAAGACTCAAACAAAGAGGATTCATTATTGATCATGAACATGGCTATGCCACAAGGTAAATCTGATGAGCATGTTTTCTACATAGATTCAGGTTGTTCAAATCATGTGGCAGGAAATGTGGCACTCCTATCAGATTTAGAAGATCCAAGGAATAAGCATGAGGTACAAACAGGAGATGATACAAAACATCCTGTGGAGAAAATAGGCAATGTCAAAGCACCTGATGGAAACATCAACCTACTCAGTAAGGTACTCTATGTCCCTACCATTACAAAGAATTTGATAAGTGTTGGGCAGATAGTAGAGAAAGGGTTGCAAGTCAGGTTCACAAAAGCAGGAGCATTTGTTGAAGATCCAAGTCAGGGATTCAGAAGAATTGCAAAAGGTGAAAAGACAGGTAGATTGTTCACATTTGAATTACAGGACACTAGAAACATTGCTCTCTTTAATTATGGTAGTCAGACACTCACAGAATTGGAAGTATGGCACAAAAGGTTAGCACATATTGGTGAAAGGTCATTAAAGCAAATCTGCAGGGACCAAAGTGTACTTGGACTTCCTAATTTGTCAAAACAACATATGATTTATAAGTGTAGTGCATGTCAATTTGGAAAGTCTCACAGGTTACCATTCATGAAGAAAGGTTATATGCATGGAGATCTCTTGGAGTTGGTTCATACAGATGTATGGGGACCTAGCAAGGAAGCTTCAATATCTGGATCAAGGTATTATGTTTCCTTTATTGATGATTGCAGCAGATGGACTATCCTATTCTTTATGAAACACAAAGATGAAGTTTTTTCATGTTTCAAAAGATATTTGGCTCTTGTGGAGAATCAAACAGGTAAATCACTAAAAAGGCTAAGGTCAGATGGAGGGGGAGAATACTTCTCCCATGATTTTGATTCTTTTCTTCAAGAAAGAGGAATCAAAAGAGAGGTAACTACAAGGTACACTCCTGAGCAAAATGGAGTGGCAGAAAGGAGGAATAGGACAATTGTTGAAGCTGCAAGGTCTATGTTAAATGAAAAGCATTTACCTAATTACTTATGGGCTGAGGCTGTATCTACAGCCACTTACTTGATTAACAGGTTGCCTTCAAAATCCCTTGATGGGATGACTCCATATGAGGCTTGGAATGGAAGAAGGCCAAGCTTAGATCATTGTAAAATTTTTGGATGTATTGCTTTTGCTCATGTTCCTTCACAGGTTAGAGGCAAGTTGGATCCAAAAGCAGAAAGGTGTGTATTTATTGGATACGACAACAATCAAAAGGGCTACAGGTTATACAACCCTACCAACAAAGGGATCCAAAAGCAGAAAGGTGTGTATTTATTGGATACGACAACAATCAAAAGGGCTACAGGTTATACAACCCTACCAACAAAGGATTCTTGGTAAGCAGAGATGTAGTTTTTGATGAGAACAATTCATGGTATGAAGATTCATGCAGGAAGGTCAATTTACCATATGATCTTGAAGAAGATTTTCCAAAGCTTGGTAGAGAACAATCAAAGATTGAAGAACAAGACACCTCAGAGGATGATGAAGAATGTCAGATGGAAAAGATCAAAGCATGGAAGTCTAAAGGTAAAGCAAAATTGCAGGAACTTGGACATGAGGCAGAATCATCAAATCATGGCTTAAGAAGATCTATGAGGGAAAAGAAAAAACCAGAAAGGTATGGGTTTGACACCTCATTAGTAACTAAACATTCTATCTACATAGCACAGGACATAAACCAAGAGGAGCCATCATCATTTGAAGAGGCCAAAGCAAAAACAGAATGGAAGCATGCAATGAAGGAAGAGATTGAAGCACTTGGGGAAAACAACACTTGGGATTTGGTGCCCAAGACTTCATCCATGAAGGTAATAGGCTCAAGATGGGTCTATAAACTCAAGAAGAATTCTGATGGTTCCATTAACAGGTATAAGGCAAGGCTTGTGGCAAAAGGCTTTGCACAAACTCAGGGAATTGATTATGAGGAGACATTCTCTCCTGTGGCAAAGATGCCTACTATTAGGGTTTTGCTTAGTATTGCCTCTTCCAAGAATTGGAAGATACTTCAACTAGATGTGAAGAATGCATTCTTGAATGGTTGGATAACAGAAGAGGTATATATGGCACAACCACCTGGTTTTGAGAGTCAAGTTTATCCTGATTATGTGTGTAAACTTAACAAAGCATTGTATGGTCTCAAGCAAGCTCCAAGAGCTTGGAATTTCAGGCTTGTTTCATTCTTGCAAGACAAAGGCTTTCAACCAAGCAAAGCAGATCCTTCACTCTTTATTAAAAAGAGTAATTCCGAGGTCATCTACCTATGTGTATATGTAGATGATATTATATTGACAGGAAATGATGCAGATGGTATGAAGAAGATCAAAGATCAGATGAGAGAAGAGTTCAAGATAAGTGATTTGGGTTCACTTACCTACTTCCTAGGTTTGGAAGTTGTCTACAAAGATCATGGTTTGTTTCTCACTCAAAGAAAGTACATTAAGGACATGTTGGCAAAATTCAAGATGCAAGATTGTAAGATTGCAGGTACTCCAATGGAGGTTAATCACAAATTGAGCTCACATGAAGGTGAACTCATAGAGGACATCACATCATATCAAAGTCTAGTGGGTAGTCTCAACTATGCCACATTGACAAGAGTAGATATATGTTACAGTGTGAGTGTGCTAAGCAAATTTATGCACACACCAAGGAAACCACATATGGATGCTGCCGAAAGGATACTCAAATATCTCAAAGGAACCATAAATGAAGGACTTTACTATCCTTATGTATCTGATTTAGGTTTGACGCTATTTTCTGATGCAGATTGGGCTGGCTCCAAGGAAGATAGAAGGAGCACTTCAGGTTATCTTACCTTTGCAGGTTCAAAGCTTATTTCATGGTCATCCAAGAAGCAACCCACAGTTGCTCTCTCTTCTACTGAAGCTGAATATAGAGGTCTTGCCATAGCTACACAGGAAGCTATGTGGATGAAGACATTGTTCAAAGATCTTGGATTGGAGTTTGGAACTCCAACTATTTTTGGTGACAATATGAGTTCTATTCATTTGGCTGCTAATCCTATTTTTCATGCAAGGACTAAACATATTGAAGTTCATTATCACTATGTACGAGAGAAGGTTCTAAGCAAAGAGATTCAAATATCATATGTGTCCACTCATCAACAATGTGCAGATATTCTAACCAAAGCATTGGATGGTACAAAGCTTTGCAAATTCAAGGCTATGATTGGTTTGCAGGTAATCTTGGAAGATTGAAGACCTCAAGCATACTTGGCTTGAGGGGGAGCTATTGGAGCAAGTCTATGACAAGCCTAAGTATTGGCTTGAGTCTCACAAAGTCATTAAAGAAGCTTCAAAATGAAGACTATGTAAAGTTCACTTGTGAACTACCTCTTGTAACTTTTGAAGAGTTTACTTAATGTAAAAGTAAGAGAATCTTAAGTGGTTGAGCCCACATGATCAAGAATGGAAAGAGGAGCCACGAATTCGTGATTTGTGGTAGGTAGAGAATCAAATCAATCATTGATTGATTGGAGAGTGATTGAGGGAAGTTAGCCTCCCAAACTCAACTATAAATAGATGGCAGTTTTAGTCGTGGTTAGAGAGACCTATGTGAAGACCTCCAAGAGCTGAGCTTTATGCCATATCAAGGTGTGATTACAAGGCACACATATGTATCAGTAAGTCATTGTATTGTACAAGCAATATACTTTCATTTTAATGATTATTTGAGTTCATCTTTCCATGTTCTTGTGATGTGTACTACTCACTGCCATTACTTCAGTTTTTCTCAGTCAGCTTGCAGAGATTGTTTCTCTGCACTTGGTTCATCATTTTCAGTGATTTAACTTGGTAAAGTTAGCTCTATAAGGCTAATATATGCTCACAAATTGTCATGTCATTTGGATGTTGGAATCTTCAGTTATGTTCATTTGAAGTCAACAGGGTATGTTCATCTTCACTTCTCTGTCAGGTACCCGACTTTTTCAGTCATCTTGTCAGAGTCATTTCTCAGTGTTTACTCATCCAAATTCAGTGATTTCAAGCTTGTTTGATTCAGATTACTGTCTAGTATAAGCATACAAATTTTCATGATCATTGTATCCTTACATCTTGAGTTATGTTAATTTTTCTACTCACTGGTCTATTTCTGTAGCAGCCCGTGAAAATCGGGATGATGTCATCACTTGTTAAAAGTCATTCTCAGTGTGTGGTTTGTTATTTTTGATGAGATTACTCTCTAAAGTTAGATCTTTAAGCTACCTAGCCTTCCCCAAGAGGAATTATTCTAATTGCTGCTGTGCTCAGAGAATTATGTAAAACACTGGACAGGTCTATCAACCAAGAATAGCAAGTTTTCACCTCTGAGCTAACTCCAACTTATCTGTTTTGATCTATCTTTTTGAGAGTGATCTTCCAAGGTACATAGGGTGTCTAATACATCCATTGGCAAGCTAAAAGGGCCCACCATCTACTCCTGGAGTTCATTTGGCTGGTGTAGAGCAAAGATTTTGCAACACCTCTTCATCTTCAACACATACCTATCCATCTCTTGACAAAGACTTCACACATTGGCTTGGAACTTTGGAACCTTGGAAGATAAGCTTGGCCAAATGTCATCAAGGCTTCACTTAAAGGATAAGGCATAGGAACCCATATTTATATGTTATTACCTTTCACTCTTTGTAAAAGTCTATATGACTTGGCATTTACTTGTAACACATACCTACTTGATTAGTTGTGGAATTTGGATGGTATGATTGGAGAGAATATCTCCTTACTTTTAGAGTAGAGAATATAGGAGATTTGAGTTTGAATTCAAATTCAAATCTCAACTCTTTCTCTATAAAAGATGCAATCAAAAAGTCACGGGTACTTCAGCTCATATCCCGAGGCTATTGTGGATCAAAACTTGAGTGTGTGAGGACTCTTTCATAGCCTACACCTCTAAGTACCATTTGGCAATGTTTATCATGTCAATGGGAATGTACATCAATGTGAATTAATACATATCATTACATTCATTATCTCTGTTGTCTCTGAGTCTTCTACTCCAAGTCTGTCAACTTAAGAGGAGCATATCTCAGGATCTACTGAACCAAATCAAGTGATTCAAAGCACATTGGATTCAGCTTCAAGTTTACCTTACACCTACAAAATTTCAAATCAATTGGATCGGCCATCTAGGAGAAATCTCGATCGAAGTGCACACTGGTCTGTGTCTGCAGAGTTCCTAAAAAGTCGGGGGTACATATAATTTTGCTAAATCAATTTCTCTGGATGTGGTTTATCATTTCTTCTCATTCCACTTGCAAATGGTAGCTTATTAAGGTACTTTAATACTCACAAAAGGAATTGTTTCAATTGCAAGTGTGCTGGTCACATTGAGTATAACACTAAGCAGGTATCATTACAAAAATAGCAAGTTTTTTTTTGGATTTGTGAAGGAACCAAGTTATCTGTTTTGGTTTGATCATTTCACAAATCATTTGCAAAGTACATATATGGTTTCTTGGTATCATTTGAAAGCTCAAGGTGTGTACTAAGCATTTCTGGAATCAAAGGAGGGCTGGTGTGAAGCAGGTATAGCAGCACCAACTCATTTCTTGAGTGCATCCAACCATCACTCCCAACAGTGGTATCAGAGCAAATAAGGTAAACATGGGTGATGGATTCCCTTCATTCATTGACAAATTGGACAGGAACAACTACCAAGCTTGGTCATTGAGAATGAAGACCTATCTACAAGGCAGAAGTTTATTTGGATACATATCAGGAGATGAGGAATTGCCCTCATTCAAAACCAGAGGACTACCCACCAAGGATGAACATGAGAAACTCAACCAATGGTGTGCAAAGGATGCTTTGGCAAGGTCTTACCTTCTAAACTCTATATCTGAATTTCTTTTACCTCATGTAAGGAACTGTAAGACTTCCCAAGAGACTTGGGAAACCTTGTCAAACTACTTTTCTTCCAACACAAGGGCCAGGAAGAATCAACTATGGATTGAATTCACAACCCTTAGGAAGCAGCCCAAGCAACCAGTCTCAGAGTATGTGACTAAGATTAAAGATGTTGCAGACCAATTAGCAAGCATTGGAGAGGAGATTGAAGAGGAGCAAATAGTCAGGCAAGTAACAAATGGACTCAAGGCAGATGATAAGTGGGAAAGTTTCACCACTGCAATGGACCTCTATATGGACATGCATACCCCAGATCTCACAACACTTATGGGCCAAATATTCACACATGAAGCAAAGTTTACAAAGGCAGGAGATCAATCAAAAGCTAACAACCCCTCTGCTCTCTATACTGATAAGAAAGTTAAAGATAAAGGTAAAGGGAAGAAACAGGATGAAGAAGGCTCTACCTCTCAAGCTAATTATGTAGGGAGAGGTAGGTCATCTAGAGGAAGAGGCAGAGGAGGTAAGTCAGGTAGGGGGAGACCCTATAACTCATCACCATGCAACATTTGTGGATTGTCCAATCATACCACAGATGAATGCTACAAGAACTACAAGAATCAGAGAGGAAGAGGCTACTCAAGAGGTGGATACTCTCAAGGGAGAGGGAGATTCAATCAACACCAAAGCTACAATGGATACAACAATCAATACAACAACAACTACAATAACAACCACAATGGTAACTACCAAGGTGGATTCAGAAACAGAAGAGAGTACAACAACTACACAGAGGAGCAAGATGACTCCCTATTGATCATGAATATGACCTCCAAGGCAGGTACAAATGATGATCATTTATTTTATATTGACTCAGGATGTTCTAACCATGTAGCTGGCAATGTGGCACTACTTTCTGATTTGGAAGAGCCCAAGGGCAAACATCAGGTACAAACAGGTGATGACACTAAACATTCTGTTGTTAAGATTGGAAATGTGAAGACATGTGATGGTAACCAGAACCTATTGAGCAGGGTACTCTATGTACCAACCATCACCAAAAATCTAATGAGTGTTGGTCAGATTGTGGAGAAAGGTTTGCAGGTTAGATTCACACAACATGGAGCATATGTGGAGGACCCAAGACATGGATTCAGAAGGACAGCCAAAGGGGAGAAATCAGGTAGATTGTTTACTTTTGAGCTAGAAGACACCAAGAACATTGCTTTGTATAATTACAAGGATCAGACACTTTCAGAGTTAGAAATATGGCACAAGAGATTAGGGCACATAGGTGAAAGAACCCTAAAGCAAATGTGCAGGGATCAATGTGTGCTTGGGATACCTAATGTGTCCAAGCAACACATGATTTACAAGTGTGGAGCATGTCAATTTGGTAAGTCACATAGGTTACCCTATTCAAGGAAAGGTTTCATGCATGAAGACTACCTAGACTTGGTACACACAGATGTTTGGGGACCTAGCAAGGACCCTTCCATTTCTGGTTCAAGGTATTATGTGTCCTTTATTGATGACTATAGCGGGTGGACCATTTTATACTTTATGAAGCATAAAGATGAAGTGTTTAATTGTTTCAAGAGATATCTTGCACTTGTTGAAAATCAAACAGGAAGAAGCTTGAAGAGGCTAAGGTCAGATGGTGGAGGAGAGTACTTCTCCAATGAGTTTGAAGATTTCTTGCAGGAAAGAGGCATCAAAAGGGAGATTACTACAAGGTACTCACCTGAACAAAATGGGGTAGCTGAAAGAAGGAATAGACTCATAGTAGAAACAGCTAGGTCTATGCTTAATGAAAAAAGGTTACCAAATTATCTTTGGGCAGAGAGTGTATCCACTGCCACCTATCTCATAAACAGGTTGCCATCCAAATCACTTGATGGCATGACACCATATGAAGCTTGGCATGGTAAGAGACCTTCTCTGGATCATTGCAAAATCTTTGGTTGTGTAGCATATGTGCATATTCCCTCACAGGTAAGGGGAAAGCTAGATCCTAAGGCTGAAAAATGTATCTTCATTGGTTATGACTTGAACCAAAAGGGATACAAATTCTACAACCCAACAAACAAAGGCTTCAAGGTAAGCAGAGATGTCATCTTTGATGAGAATGACTCATGGTATGAGAATGAATGCAGGAAAGTGTGATGATGATACAATAAACCTTGAAGAGTTCAAGGCTTGGAAGTCCAAAGGAAAGATGAAGATGAAAAAGCTAGAGGATATACCAGAATCCTCAACTCAAGCAATTAGAAGATCTCAGAGAGAAAGCAAAAGACCAATCAGATTTGGGTATGACACATCACTTGTAACTAAACATTCTGTATATCTTGCAAAGGACTTGTTGAATGAAGAACCAGGTACCTATGAAGAAGCAATTACCAAACCAGAATGGAAAGAAGCCATGGATGAAGAAATGGAAGCTCTCAAGGAAAGTGATACTTGGGACTTGGTACCCAAGAAAGACTCTATGAAGGTAATAGGATCCAGATGGATCTACAAACTAAAGAAGAATTCAGATGGAACAATAAACAGGTACAAAGCTAGGTTGGTAGCCAAGGGTTTTGCACAAACCCAAGGCATTGATTATGAGGAGACATTTTCTCCTGTGGCCAAGATGCCAACTATCAGAATATTGGTAAGTGTAGCTGCATCCAAGAATTGGAATATGTACCAATTAGATGTCAAGAATGCTTTCTTAAATGGATGGATATCTGAAGAAGTCTACATGTCACAACCACCTGGCTATGAAGATCCAAAAAAGGTACATTCTGTTTGTAAATTGAAGAAGGCTCTGTATGGTTTAAAGCAGGCACCTAGAGCATGGAATTACAGGTTGACAACCTATCTCCAAGACCAAGGATTTGTGATGAGTAAAGCAGACACTTCCCTATTCATAAAGAGAAGTAGTACAGAGGTAATCTACTTATATGTTTATGTTGATGACATCATCATTACAGGCAATGATGTCAATGGGATTAGGCACATCAAAGGACAGATGATGAAAGAATTCAAGATTAGTGATCTTGGATTATTGAAGTATTTCTTAGGTCTTGAGTTAGTCTACACCAACTCAGGTATATATATCACTCAAAAGAAGTATGTGCAGGATATGGTCAAGAAGTTTGGCTTGCAGGATGCTAAAGTATCTACTACTCCAATGGAGGTCAACCTAAAGCTAAGTGCTCATGAAGGAGAAGAAGTCCAAGACATCACAGGATACCAAAGTATGGTAGGAAGTTTGAACTATGCTACCTTGACAAGAATTGACATAGCATATGGAGTTAGTGTGCTTAGTCAATTCATGCACAAACCAAGGGTACCTCACCTAGAGGCAGCAAAGAAGATCTTGAAGTATCTCAAGGGAACTCAAAGTCATGGTTTGTACTTTCCTTATACATCAGATATTGACATTAAAGTTTACTCAGATGCAGATTGGGCAGGATGCAAGGATGATAGGAGAAGCACCTCATGATATATTTGTTTTGCAGGAGATAAGCCTATTTCTTGGTCAGCCAAGAAACAACCTACAGTGGCATTGTCATCCACTGAAGCAGAGTATAGAGGGCTTGCCAATGCCACTCAAGAAGCTATCTAGTTGAAGCTTCTATATACAGAGTTAGGCCTCTATACAAGGCCACCAATTATCTTTGGAGATAACACTAGCTCTCTTCACCTTGCAGCTAATCCAATTTATCATGCCAGAACCAAACACATAGAGGTTCATTACCACTATGTGAGAGAGAAGTTGCTAAGTAAAGATATTCAATTGACTTATGTGTCTACTAATATGCAATGTGCAGATTTACTTACAAAGGCATTAGATGGAAACAAGCTATGCAGATTCAAATCTATGATTGGATTGCAGGAGGTAATTGAAGATTGAAGATGAAGACTTAAGCCAAAGTGTTTGGCTTGAGGGGGAGCTGTTGGTGCAAGTCAAGCCTTCACACATTGGCTTGGAACTTTGGAACCTTGGAAGATAAGCTTGGCCAAATGTCATCAAGGCTTCACTTAAAGGATAAGGCATAGGAACCCATATTTATATGTTATTACCTTTCACTCTTTGTAAAAGTCTATATGACTTGGCATTTACTTGTAACACATACCTACTTGATTAGTCGTGGAATTTGGATGGTATGATTGGAGAGAATATCTCCTTACTTTTAGAGTAGAGAATATAGGAGATTTGAATTTGAATTCAAATTCAAATCTCAACTCTTTCTCTATAAAAGATGCAATCAAAAAGTCGTGGGTACTTCAGCTCATATCCCGAGGCTATTGTGGATCAAAACTTGAGTGTGTGAGGACTCTTTCATAGCCTACACCTCTAAGTACCATTTGGCAATGTTTATCATGTCAATGGGAATGTACATCAATGTGAATTAATACATATCATTACATTCATTATCTCTGTTGTCTCTGAGTCTTCTACTCTAAGTCTATCAACTTCAGAGGAGCATATCTCAGGATCTACTGAACCAAATCAAGTGATTCAAAGCACATTGGATTCAGCTCCAAGTCTACTTTACACCTACAAAATTTCAAATCAATTGGATCGGCCATCTAGGAGAAATCTCGATCGAAGTGCACATTGGTCTGTGTCTGCAGAGTTCCTAAAAAGTCGGGGGTACATATAATTTTGCTAAATCAATTTCTCTAGATGTGGTTTATCATTTCTTCTCATTCCACTTGAAAATGGTAGCTTATTAAGATACTTTAATACTCCCAAAAGGAATTGTTTCAATTGCAAGTGTGCTGGTCACACTGAGTATAACACTGAGCAGGTATCATTACAAAAATAGCAAGTTTTTTTTTGGATTTGTGAAGGAACCAAGTTATCTGTTTTGGTTTGATCATTTCACAAATCATTTGCAAAGTACATATATGGTTTCTTGGTATCATTTCAAAGCTCAAGGTGTGTACTAAGCATTTCTGGAATCAAAGGAGGGCTGGTGTGAAGCAGGTATAGCAGCACCAACTCATTTCTTGAGTGCATCCAACCATCACTCCCAACAACACACATACACAATGCATATGCAACTAAGCATTTCTGGAATCAAAGGAGGGCTGGTGTGAAGCAGGTATAGCAGCACCAACTCATTTCTTGAGTGCATCCAACCATCACTCCCAACAACACACATACACAATGCATATGCATACACAATCACATATGTATAAACACACACATGCATAT
>MU261115.1:12500-15000 GCA_020310875.1 Ceratopteris richardii | reverse complement strand
ACTTTTGATTTACCTTTTCTTTGACTCACCTCTTCTTCATCATCTGTATTGATTTTGATTGTACCTGCATACCAAGTGCTTTGTTCATCAAATGTAACATCTTTAGAAACCATAAATTGTTTTGTTGATGGACTCCACAACCTATAGCCCATCTGCTTGTCATCATAGCCAATGAAAACATACTTTTCAGCTTTGGGTTCCAATTTGTGTCTTAATTGTGATGGCACATATGCATATGCCACACACCCAAAAACTCTGCAATGATCTAAGGTAGGTCTCTTACCCCACCAAGCCTCATATGGTGTCATACCCTGCAAGGCTTTACATGGTAACCTATTGACCAAATAAGTGGCTGTATTTACAGCCTCAGCCCACAAATAATTAGGGCAATTTTTCTCCTTCATCATGGATCTTGCAAACTCAACAAGAGTTCTATTTCTCCTTTCTGCAACACCATTTTGTTGAGGAGAGTACCTGCAAGTAATTTCCCTTTTTATACCTGCATTCCATAAGTAATCACTGAACTCATTTGAGAAATACTCTCCCCCTCCATCTGACCTTAGTCTCTTCAACTTATGACCTGTAATTCTTTCTGCATATGCATGATAGTGTTTAAATGTATTAAACACTTCTGACTTATCTTTGATCACATAAATAGTGATCCACCTAGTAGCATCATCAACATAAATCACATAATACCTTGATCCATTTATACTGAAATCTTTTGATGGTCCCCACACATCTGTGTGTACCAACTCAAGCTTCTCTGAGTGCATAAAACCATGCTTGGAATAGGAATGTTTATGAGCCTTACCTAATTGACATGCCTCACATTTGTATGTCATATGTTGACCTGCAACATTAGGCAATCCAAGCACTGAACCATTGTTAACCATATCTTTAATACCTCTTTCATTGAAATGTCCAAGCCTCTTGTGCCAAAGATCTAACTCAGAGATCTTATGTCCTCCATATGTGAACATAGCATGACCAATGTTACCTTGAATCTTCAATGTAAATAGTCTTCCTTCTTTTTTTCCTGAAACAATCTGTTTATACCCTTGGCTAGGGTCTTCCACATATACTCCATCATTAGTAAACCTTACTTCATATCCCTTTTCAACAATTTGACCTACACTTATCAAATTCTTAGGGATTGTAGGAACATACAAGACCTTACTCAATAAGGTGCTTCCATCCTTGGCCTTCACTGATCCTATTGACTTCACATTGTGCTTTGTGTTGTCACCTGTTTGGACAACATGATTAAAAACTTTACTTTCCAAATCAGTCATCAAAGATATGTTACCTCTCAGGTGATTGCTACACCCTGAGTCAATGTAGAAGACTCTTTGATCTTCACTCTGCCTTTCACAAGTTGCATTCATTATCAATGTTGAATCTTCCTTTTGATCTGAAGCATAATTGTAGTAGGTGTTGTTGTATTGTTGACTTTGGAATCCTCTACCTGCATTTCTTCCAAAGTAATTCCTTCCACCTCTACCTCTGTAATTACCTCTTTGATTTCTGCCACCTCTTCCTCTTGCATTATAATTTTGATTATATCCATTATTATTCTGAGTATTGTGCCAACAATCATTAGCTAAGTGATTTGTCTTACCACAAATCCAGCAAGCTTTGCCTCCATCTTTATTGTTCCTGCCTCTTCCTCTACCTTTGCCACCTCCTCTTCCTCTTAGGAAGTTGGCTTGAGTAGTTGTTCCTTCATCTTCACTTGCTTGTTGTTTTCCTTTGCTATTCTTCTTCTTGTCCTTTGAGTACATTGCATGACCTGTACTCTTGTCACCATCTCCTTTAACATCCTGCTCAAATGTTAGCATATGAACTAACAATTGATTTAAGTCAGGAGTGAAATGGTCAAGTGATAGTTCTGTAGACAAAATAAATGGCTTCCATTTGTCATCACCTCTCAACCCTGTAAGAATTTGCCTTACCAATTTATCTTCCTCAATGTCTTCATCAACAGCTCCTAAAGCATCTGCAATATCTTTCATCCTTGTCACATAATCTGAGATGGACTGAGAAGCCTTCTTCTTGAAGGTAGTAAACTCTGCCCATAAGGATGCCTTCCTTGACTTTGTAGTGTTCTGAAAATGCTCCTCCAAAGCATTCCATATGTCAGTAGCACTTTCAAGACCTCTAATGTGAGGTAACAAGTAATCATTGACTCCCATGTAGATAATGCTCCTAGCTTGAGCATCTTTCTTCATCCAATTTTTAAGATCTGCTAACTCTTCCCTAGTTGGAACACTAGGATCTCTGAACTCTGGCTTCTCTTCTTCTCCTGTGATGTAACCAATCAAATCTTTGCTCATAAGATGAGCTTCCATTCTCATTGACCATGCAGGATAGTTTTCCCTATCCAATTTCTCTATCTGTAGAGCATCTCCCATCTTGTGTCCACCTGTGTATTGAAAACTTCAAGCTTTACAAGCAATGTATGTACCTTTACTTCGAATTAGGCTTCTTTTGCCTTTCT
>MU261114.1:120000-127037 GCA_020310875.1 Ceratopteris richardii | reverse complement strand
ATGAGATGATGTTCATCTTAGAATGTCCAAACACATAAGTGGTTTTACAGCCTTCTTATTTATATGTTGGTTTTAAAAGACATCATTTCAAAGTCGTTGGCATTTCTATGTATCCGAACCTTTCATGATGGTACTCTGATGGCATTGCAGAGTGGTGTTGAACATTATTTTGGGGTTCATAGGGCGTGTTGCCAAGAATATAAATTGGGACTACTTGAGTCATTTTTGTATGTTGCAGTCTTCAGACAAAAGAAGAGAACTGAATGCAAGTTGTCAGCTTGATGAGTAATGTAGATTTTCTTGTGTGTGTTAAACCACATCTGTTGGGAAAGATGAATGGACACTCCAAGAAATGAGTAGGTACTGCCAGATCGTGCTTAGTACCAGCCCTTTGTAGCTTCAGATTTGAGTTGTGGGCCCTCTTAGCTTTCCAATGACACTATACAAGTGCCTATGTACTTTGGAAATGATGTGAGAAATGATTGAACCAAAACAGACTACCTCCAAGTTGAAGGATTAATGAAAACCTTAACCTTCTATTTTTGTTCACACACCTGAAGCTTATTATGCTTAGTGCTTCCAGTACAGTAGGAATTAGAAAAATTCCTTTTTAGAGGTATCTAAGTAGCTTAGTAAGCTAATGATTCCAAGTGGAATCACTTAAAATGATGCACTATACACAGAGCAATCAACTTAGCAATTGAATCATTACCCCCGATTTTTTAGGACCTTTGTAGAGTTTGACCAATGAGTGCATCAATGCGCTTTTCTCCAAATCAACAGAATAGATTTCCTTCAAAATTTGTGACCATGTAGATAACTTGGAGTTGAATCCAAGCTATCAAACATCAAAAATGATGAAGGAATGACCGAGATATGAGCAGTACAAGTTGACTATTATAAATGACTATAACAAAGAGACCATAGATGAGTAATGTAGATTTATTGTATTAAAGAAAAATGTTGTACAAGATCATAGGCTTGATAATCAATGCCTAATGATGGTGAGTAGTGTAGGTTACAATGTAGGCCTCACTCTCTTACAATGTGATCAAGAATAACTCGGATATGGAGTGATCTATCTCGCGAGTTTTCTAGCCATCTTTTATAGATGAGTGATTTCAAATTTGAATTTGAATTTTTCATTGGCTCATTAAAAGTGGTCCTTAAATCTAGGAGATATTCTCTCAAATTTGAGTCGTGACTTTTCAACTAATAAACTCCATGAGTTTAGTGATGATTACAATGATTCTTCCAAGTCAAAATGACTTTTACAAATGGTAAAGAATAAAATCTTCCTAGCAATGGTTTCCATGGAGCTTCAAATATTCATGAACTTCTAGCCAAATGTGTAGGCTTGAACTTTGCACCAACAGCTCCCCCTCAAGCCAAACAATTTGGCTTGGTCTTCTTCTTCAATCTTCATGAATGTCCTGCAATCCAACCATTGACTTAAACCTGCATAGTTTTGTACCATCTAATGCTTTAGTCAATAAATCTGCACATTGCATATTAGTGGATACATAAGCCATCGGAATTTCCTTGCTCAATAGCTTCTCTCTCACATAATGATAGTGGACCTCTATATGCTTCGTCCTAGCATGATAAATAGGATTTGCTGCAAGATGTAATGAGCTTGTATTATCTCCAAATATCATTGGAGATGTAGTATGCAAACCCAAATCTGTGTATAACAATCTGATCCATATGGCCTCTTGAGTAGCATTAGCCAATCCTCTACACTCTGCCTCTGTAGAAGATAAAGCAACAGTAGGTTGCTTCTTTGAAGACCATGATAAGGTTTATCACCTGCAAAAGATAAGTAATCTGAGGTACTTCTTCTATCATCTTTGCATCCTGCCCAATCTGCATCTGAGTATATCTTAATCTCCAAGTCTGAAGTATAAGGAAAATATAACCTTTGATTTTGAGTGCCCTCAAGGTACTTCAAAATCCTTTTGGTAGCTTCCAAATGAGGTGCCCTAGGCTTGTGCATAAACTGACTTAGAACACTTACTACATAAGCAATATCAATCCTTGTCAATGTAGCATAGTTCAAGCTTCCCACTATGCTTTGGTAACCTGCAATATTCTCAAGCATATCACCTTCATGAGCTCTTAATTTTAGGTTTATCTCCATTGGAGTACTTGCAACTTTGGAAGCTTGCAAATGAAACTTCTTCAACATGTCTTGTATATACTTTCTCTGAGTAATATAGATTCCAGAGTTAGTATAGACTAACTCAAGTCTAAGAAAATATTTTAGTGATCCAAGGTCACTAATTTTGAACTCCATCATCTGATTCTTGATATGCTTGATGCCATTAACATCATTACCTCTGAGTATGAGATCATCAACATATACACATAGGTATATTACCTCTGAATTACTTCTCTTGATGAACAAAGAAGTATCTGCTTTACTCACGATAAAATCTTGATCCTAAAGATATGTAGTCAATCTATGGTTCCATGCCTTAGGTGCTTGCTTCAATCCATAAAGAGCTTTGTTCAATTTACATACATATGTTACCTTGTTTGGGTCCTCATAGCCAAGAGGTTGAGACATGTACACCTCTGAAATCCAGCCATTTAGAAATGCATTTTTTACATCCAACTGATATATGTTCCAATTCTTTGATGCAACCATACTTACTAACACTTTGATGGTTGGCATTTTGGCCACAAGTGAGAAGGTTTCTTCATGATCAGCTCCTTGGGTTTGTGCAAAACCCTTAGCCACAAGTCTAGCTTTGTACCTGCTTATTGATCCATCAAAATTCCTTTTGATCTTATAGATCCATGTAGAACCAATTACCTTCATAGGTCCTTCTTTGGTGCTAGTTCCCAAGTATCACTCTCCTTGAGTGCTTCAATTTCCTCATCCATAGCTTCCTTCCATTCTGCCTTGGTCTTTGCTTCCTCATATGATGATGGTTCTTCAAATGAAAAGTCTTTTGCAAGATAAACAGAGTGCTTAGTAACTAAGGAAGTGTCATACCCATATCTGATTGGCTTCTTGCTCTCCCTTTGTGATCTCCTGATTGCTTGATTGGATGATTCAGGTATATCCTCCAACTTCTTTATCTTGACTTTGCCTTTGGACTTTGTAGAACAAATTTTTGAAGGACAGAGTAAAGGATGGCACCAAGG
Source organism: Ceratopteris richardii (assembly GCA_020310875.1). Classification (NCBI taxonomy): domain Eukaryota; kingdom Viridiplantae; phylum Streptophyta; class Polypodiopsida; order Polypodiales; family Pteridaceae; genus Ceratopteris; species Ceratopteris richardii. Next base: position 123,884 of record MU261114.1, on the reverse strand, counting down.
GACCAAATATCAAATTAGGCGCCAAGACGTCCAAAATCTGGAGTTGGGCGCCAAGACGTCCAAAATCTAGAGTTGGGTGCCAAGACGTCCAAAATCTGGAGTTGGGCACCAAGACGTCCAAAATCCGGAGTTGGGCACCAAGATGTCCAGATCGTAGAGTTGGGCGTCTGCATGCCCAGACAAGCTGACCTGACAAGGCGGCGAAGCGGGGCCCAGCCACTCATCATTACAGGACAAAGCCTGGTACTGGCGGCGGCTGAGAAAGGAAACCGCCTAATGCATTAACTTCCCATTACTCCCATGTAACAAACTCTCCTATTGTAATCGGTTCCTCACCTCTCTCCTATAAAAGGGGAAACCTCAAGAGAGAAATATATGACACATGATATACGATAGGAGATAGAGCATGTAGCGCACCCTACAGGAGAATATATGACACTTATGCTGCTTATGTTATTTGTTGATGCCACTTATGTAAGAATACTTGGAGATTGTATTCAGTTGTCTGTTTTGTGTTTGAATGACAAGTAGTATGCTTAGCTCTGGTATGATTAGCTAATGACTGGTATTCAGATTGTGTACATTTGGCTTTTTAGTTAGTATGGTCTCGTGCTCTATTCTGCTCCATGCTTGCTGCTACTGTGTCTCTTTCTTCTAAGTGTAGTTCCATTGATGATATGGAAGCTTGGGGATGTGTGTCTATCATGGTAATGTGCTTAAATGTGTTCATGTGTTTACATGTTCTCCAAGAGTAGTGCATTTTGCATTCCCGGCACCCACACACTTCACTTCACCACCTACAGGGGATATGTGTCTATCATGGTAATGTGCTTAAATATGTTCATGTGTTTACATGTTCTCCAGGAGTAGTGCATTTTGCATTCTCGACACCCACACCACCATCTCCATCCCCACTCCTCCTCTCGCTTCCACCATGTCCACTCCCATTACCATTGATCCACCCATAGACCCAATTCATCTCCAATTTCCACCATGTCCCACACCATCAACTTCCCCTCCACAACCCGTCCCATCCCACTCCGCACCACCCCACTTCCCATCTCCCCGACCACCATCTCATCCTCCTTCGCCACTTCCACCATCCTCGACATCTATTCCCCCAAGTAAAACACCCCTCCCACCTACGCAACCTCAAACCTCTATTGAACCACCCCCGTTCGAAATACTATCCTTTCCACCACCATTTCGGTTCTCTCCTTCCCGCCATAACCCCGCTACAGATTTACCTCCGCATGCATTTCTTGATGCATCTAGTGCAGAGAAGCTATCCACGAATGAGAGGTACAAGAAACATATTTGGCCCTTAGTTCCCAATGACTTACAGGATATGTGCTAGATGGATGTTGGCAAAAACAGATTTTTTGAGATTTCTAACAAAATTATGGAAGACAGGCATACTTATATGAATTTAGAGAATTGGCTACGCAGTTATACTCACATGTTGAGTGAAGAATTTCTCAGAGTCAGTCTCGTCAACAAGGAGATGTACATATAGATTGTCGAATTGTCTATCCACTGCAAGGACGCAGGCAGACTTGAAAAGAAGGTACAAAACTTGGAAGCATTTCTGCAGGATGAAGAAGAAAAGACCACAAGGCTGAAGGCTGAGAATAAAGAACTAAAATCAGCTAACAAGAACCTCTTGGCTGAAAATGCACTGCTAAAGAGGCAAAAAGATGCACTAAAATACAAATTTATTGCGTTAAAAGCTTTGCTCACATCTTCTGACACGGAGGACCTCACTCCACCACCAGCTACAAGAGAAAACAACCAGAAAGTTACTCCAAATGAAGACCAGCAGGACACTTCAGCTGAACATCAAAGGCCTGGGAAGGAGCCTGCATGTGACTAGTCTCACTGTCATGTGGACAAGGATCATTATTTTTGCTGTCCAATTTCCTAGTATTTTATTTTTGCACTATGCCATAGTTTACTTTTACACCAATTGTATAACTGTTCATGGAACTTTATTTTGTACTGGCAGCACTCATAGTTATTTTTGGTAGCTCATGATGTATTACTCCCATTTCTCTCTGGTATTATCTGATGTAATCACTCCATTCTCTTCTTCAATTATTTATTTTTTCCCTTCTCTCCCTTCTCTCCGAGATGGAGAGACACTAGTGGCGGGCAACCTGTAGAACAAATTTTTGAAGGACAGAGTAAAGGACGGCACTAAGGGATCAAATATCAAATTGGGCGCCAAGACGTCCAAAATCTGGAGTTGGACGCCAAGACCTCCAAAATCTGGAGTTGGGCGCCAAGACGTCCAAAATCTGGAGTTGGGCACCAAGACATCCAAAATCCGGAGTTGGGCACCAAGACGTCCAGATGGTAGAGTTAGGCGACTGCATGCCCAAGGCATGCTCAGAGAAGCTGACCTGACAAGGCGGCCAAGTGGGACCCAGCCACTCATCATTACACGACAAAGTCTAGTACTGGCGGCGGCTGGCAAAGGAAACCACCTAATGCATTAACTTCCCATTACTCCCATGTAACAAACTCTCCTATTGTAACCAGTTCCTCACCTCTCTCCTATAAAAGGGGAAATCTCAAGAGAGAAATATATGACGTATGATATACGATAGGAGATAGAGCATGTAGCGCACCCTACAGGAGAATATAGCTGAGAGTAAGAGCTAGTAGATGGTTGAATCCTGCTCATGTGATTTACTTATGCTGCTTATGTTATTTGCTGATGCCACTTATGTGAGAATACTTGGAGATTGTATTCAGTTGTCTGTTTTGTGTTTGAATGATAAGTAGTATGCTTAGCTGTGGTATGATTAGCTAATGAATGCTATTCAAATTGTGTACATTTGGCTTTCTAGTTAGTATGGTCTCGTGCTCTATTCTGCTCCATGCTTGCTGCTGTTGTGTCTCTTTCTTCTAAGAGTAGTTCCATTGATGATATGGAAGCTTGGGGATATGTGTCTATCATGGTAATGTGCTTAAATGTGTTCATGTGTTTACATGTTCTCGAGGAGTAGTGCATTTTGCATTCCTAGCACCCACACACTTCACTTCACCACCTACAGACTTCCATGCCTTGAACTCTTCTAGGTTGATGATGTCCTCATCATCTAAGTTGATGTCTCCATTCTGAGTAGGCTCCTCCTTAGTGAGGCTCGGAAACTCCTCTTCCGAGTCATAAGGTAGCTTTACTTTCTTGCATTCACTATCAAACCAAGAGTCATTCTCATCAAAGACAACATCTATACTAACCATGAAAATTTTGTTTGAAGGATTGTAGAACCTGTATCCTTTCTGATTCAAGTCATATCCTATGAAGATGCACTCTTTGCCTTAGGGTCTAGCTTATCTTTTATATGAGAAGGGATATGCACATAAGCTACACATCCAAAGATCCTGCAATGATCAAGTGAGGGTCTTCTACCATGCCATGCCTCATATGGGGGCATCCTATCAAGAGATTCAGATGGCAACTTGTTTACAAGATAAGTGGCAGTAGATACACTCTCTGCCCACAAGTAATTAGGTAGTTTTTTCTCATTTAACATTGATCTAGCTGTTTCAATAATTAATCTATTTCTCCTCATTGCCATCCCATTTTGCTCAGGGGTATATCTTGTTGTGATTTCTCTCTTGATTTCTTTGTCCTGCAAGAATACATCAAACTCATTTGAGAAGTACTCAGCTCCTCCATCTGACCTTAGTCTCTTTAGGTTTCTCCTTGTTTGGTTCTCAACAAGTGCAAGATACTTTTTAAAGCAACTGAATACTTCATCTTTGTGCTTCATAAAGTACAATACAGTCCACGTATTGTAATCATCAATGAAAGATACATAATACCTTGATCCAAAAATTGAGGGATCCTTACTTGGTCCTCATACATATGTATG
>MU261114.1:37500-115000 GCA_020310875.1 Ceratopteris richardii | reverse complement strand
GTTTGCAAAAATAGGTGAGTTTTAGTTTCAAGCCCATAACGTACATACTAGCTTCTTATGTTTCAAATTCTTTTGAGATTATTTTGTCAAAAGATTGACTTCATAAAAACAATATTGTACTTTGCTTGATGCTTTCAAAATGCTTCCACAAGCTCCTCTTTATATTTCAAGTCATAGTTTCCATGTCCTTTGCAAAACTTGAAGCCCTCAATTCATCATTATTGTTTGTTGAAAACTTTGAAACCACTTCAACATACTAGGATAGTTGTCTTCCAAAATACGTATGTAACATAATCCTCACAATTGCAAAAAATTGAAACTCACTCTTTTGGAGAATAAAGAAAATTGGGAAATCAATACATAAAAGTTTCTTCATATGCATACTTGTGGTTGTGTTCCTCACCATGAAGCTACTTAATCTAGAAGCAAGCCTTAGTATCATTCTTCTTTCGGTTCTAGTCATTCTTTACTAGAATCTTTTCCACTTACAATGAGATCCTCAGTACAATATAAAAGTCGAAACCACTCACAATATTCATGAATGAAACTAGTATATACCCTAACTAATACAGTTGGAACATAGCATGCCATGAATAAATAAAAAATAAACAAAACGGTTTTATAAAATGGACATTTTTCTTAGAAATCATGTTCAATATGTGGGAAGGGAGCAAAGAATGAAGGATTTCTTATTATTCAAGATGAGCCTAAATAAAGGTTTCGACAAGTCAAAGTAGCATTCCTACTAGAGGCCCTTCTAGTTATATGACTAGGCAAGAAATTCCTTGAATATGGTTAAAACTTATAAAACATTGGTGGTAGGATAAATGAGTTAGGATTCCTCTTTGAAATGTTCACACTAGAACATTCTATTATGAAGGGTAACCCACTTTCCCCATAATCTGGTCTGAATTGACTACTAGATTGAAAGGCATATTTAAATTATTATATTAAAGTTATTGCCCGCCCAAATGGGAAGGATCAACTCCATCTTAGGATCTTTATAGATGATGTGGGTACGATAATGAAAATTGAGGAAGAGGCAACCAAAGAATTCTAGGGTTGTTGAGAAGACTACCACCTTTAGCTAGTTCAAATCATAGTTAGATCAAATTAAATATTATAAAAGAGTTCATAAAGGATCACAGATTAAAGAAAATACAAAACCATAGCCTCCACAAAAAGAAATGCCAAAATTATCAGCAATATGTTGCTCTCTATTGAATACAAAGTGTATGTCATAAAACTTTGGAAAGTGTTCTTTCTCTAGAGATAGACATGGAATAGAATATGCATTCATGTCCGTTTTTTTTCCTCTAAAATTAAGATAATGTACTAAAAACAAAGTTGACCCTTCTATCATGCTTGGAACAAGGTTAAGACAAAATTCATGAAGTGAAAAAATTCTGACTAGCAATTCCGCTTAAATCATCATTGCTAACTTTGATTAACAAAAAGAGTTTGGATAGCAAGAAGCTTTATTTACAAAAAGGTTTGAATTATGCCCCTAACTTACATACAAAGAAAATAATATATCCTTTTCCTTAAAAGATATCAACACATAGTTGAAGACTTGAATTTGAGTTCTAGGCTAGCCTAATAGAGACAATTCAGAAATAGAGAGAAGATAAGAAAGCTAAGGGATCAGTACATCACTCAACAACTAGAGATACAAATACAAGGGATGACACAATCTCTTGAATATTCTTTTCACAAGAAGATTGATTTATTGGTTGAACTATCAATCAATGACTGATTACATTTGGAAGAAATTCTACATTAATGGCTAAGTATGACAACTTGGGATTCAATCCCTTTCTCTTGTTTGAAGACTAAAACATACATAAAAGACGTAAGTAGTTCCAAATCATATTCTTTGAAACAATCCCTATGAAACACAATCTATTGTTTAACACCACTCTACAATGCCATCAACAAAGAACCATTATGATATGATTGGATACATAGAACTGCAAAGACAACTTTGAAAAACTATGGTATCATGGATATGTTTTGGCACCAACATATAAATTAAGAAGACTATAAATCATAAGGATCTCCATGGTGGCAAACAATAATAATGATTACATAACTCTCTTTCTTAAAGACTTTTAAAGTGATTTGTTTATTTTATGTTTACATATTTCCTTCTATATGGCACCAACTAAGCTCCCCTTAACATAAGGATCTCCATGGTGGCAAACAATAATAATGATTACATAACTCTCTTTCTTAAAGACTTTTAAAGTGATTTGTTTATTTTATGTTTACATATTTCCTTCTATATGGCTTTGCTTTGGAAACGTAAAAAACATTATGAATTTAATGCCCATGGAGTAAATGAATCGAAATACCAAGTAAAAAGTAAATTTTCAAGAGATTGATTTCATAAAAAGAATATTGAACCTAGCTTGATGCTATCAAAATGCTTCCACAAGCTTCTCTTTGTATTTCAAATCATGGTTTCCATGTTCTTTGTGGAATTCGAAACCCCAAGTCATCATTAAATTTATTTTGAGCTTTGAAACCACTTCAATGTATTAGGATATCACTCTTCCAAAATAAGATCTTTGTATTCATATCTCTGAAAAATCTATTCCACTTACTTTAGGATTGCGTGTCTCATTTCATCCCCTTGGATGCTGACGCAATGTGACTAATGTTCATAGTATCATGACATACACATGTAGGAAAGATTCTCACTATCCCACTATCCCTATCTACTTTGTATTAATCACAATCAAGGTACTAGGATTGGAAAATACATCAAGAAAATAGTCACTCCATTAGGTTAGGATTCATTCCAATTTTTTGGAATGGTTTGAGATATAGAGTAACCATCAAATATTGGTGCATGTCTAGTACTAGAATTGAAATTATTCCACTTTATACAAGAAATAGAGATTGGTTTGAATGTGCTTGTGTTAAATCTAAAATACAACATCACTCAAAAGCAATTGGACTTTGAGGTTTTTAGAGGCACATGTACAACACAATGAGGAAGAAGATGAAGTTTGGATCACAACGCAATACAGAATGTATTACCAAGTGAGTGTACAAAGATAAGTGAGTCGTTAGGGTTATAGGCATATATACAACAGGGGGGGGGGGGGGGGGGGGGGGGGGCGAAAACCTCTTAAAGAGCGAAGAAAGTGCTTGATGGTCCTAAGTGTGTTCATACACATCACTACTGAAATATATTATCAAATTCCCCCTAGGAGTGATGCACTGAACAAGGAGCTCACGTTCATGGATACAAAAATGCCAAGCTATGTGGAAAGAGATCAGTCTATAAAAGGAAGTAAGCCCAAAGTGTTAACAAAAGCTTCAAACTTCCCCCCAGGTAGAGCCTTTGTGAAAATGTATGCAACATTATCTTGTGTGGACACAAACTTCTCCCTCGGGAGAGCCTTTATGAAAAGGTCTCCAACATCATCTTGTGTGGGCACATAAGCCAAAATAATCTCTCCATCTGAGATTATCTCCTTGACATAATGATAGTGCATGCCAATATGAGTTCTTTGATCATGGAACAAAGGGTTCCTCGTAGCTGCCAATGAGCTTTGATTGTCAATGAAGATGGTGGTGGCAAAAGACTATCCAACACCCAAATCATCCAAACGGCATGTAAGACACACCCACACACACACACTCAACAATCATCACACTCAACAATCATTATGAAAGTTAACCTATACTCAACTCCACAACTAGAAGTGGCCATAGTAGGGTCCTTCGTGCTCAACCAAGATATGGATGATCTACAAAGCATGAAGCAAAAACTAGTGGTGAAGACACGAGCATCATAGTGACCAAACTAGTTTGAGTTAGAGAAAACATGTAAATCTAGTGGTAATGATCCCCCTTAGGATGAAACAATCCAACTAGCTGGGTACAACTCAAGTAAGAAAAGATATGCTTAACCACATGCCAACGTTAGACACCTTGGAAATGCATAAACTTGCTCATCCAAGAGACAATAAACTGAATATTGCCCAATGTTTACATCCGATAACCATAAATTGATCCTAATAGGCCTAAAAGTGGGTTTCTCCCATTTCTCCTAAATATCCTTGATGATGATGTTGGAGTTAGATGTCTGCGGAAGCATGCGATCAAAATAAGGAAGAAGAAGAAGCTTGGAGCACAACACATAATAATGAATGTATTACCACTAGAATACCCAAAGATGAGTAACCCGTTAGGGCTATAGGCGTCTATACAGGATAGGAAAAAAAAACCCTCCTAAAGAGGGAAAAAAGTGGCCCCCATAGTCCTAGTGTGTTCATAGACATCACTACTTAAATATATCAAGAAATCCCCCCTGGGAGTGATGCGGTGAACAAGGAGCTGGCATTCATGTATAAGGAAGTGCCAAGCTATGTGGAATCAATCTACAAAAGGAAGTAAGTCCAAAGCTTTGCGGAAAGCTTCAAACTTCTCCCTAGGGAGAGCCTTGGTGAAAAGGTCTACAATGTTCTCTTGTGTGGGCATATATGCCAAGCTGATCTCTCTAGCAGAGAACCTCTGCTTAGTGCGAGCATGGAACATAGGGTTCCTTGCAATTGCCAATGCACTATGACTATCAGTGAAGATGGTGGTTGTAGAAGACTGAGCAACACCCAAATAAGCCATAAGGCATATGAGCCACACACACTCATGAGTCGTTGTGAAAGTTTCCCTATACTCAACCTCACAAGTGGAAGTGGCCACAGTAGGCTGCTTCCTTCTCAACCAAGATATGCATGAGCTACTAAGCATGAAGTAAAAACCACTAGTAGACACATGAGTGTCATAGCAACCAACCTAGTTAGAGTTTAAAAAAGCATGAAAATCTAGCGTTAGTGATCCCCCCTTGGGATAAAACAACCCAAGTAGCGGATTACCACTCAAGTAGTGAAAGAAGCACTTAACTGCTTGCCAATGCTTGACACCTGGGAAATGCATAAACTTGCTCATCTATGAGACAGCAAACTGAATATCTGGCCGAGTAATGCATAAGTAAATTAAGCCATAGGAGTGGCAATAGGTTTATACTCTTCAAGGCTAAAACACTGCAATAATGTGTCAATATATTTCCTTTGATAGAAAGCTATTCTGTCATCAAATTGCATAAAGTGAATGCCCAAATAATGATGCAAATGCCCCAAATAAGACATCTCAAATGAGGCATGCAAATCAACCTTGAAATCAACAATATGCTTCTCATGAGGACCAATGAGAAGCATGTCATCAACATACATAACAATGATCAGAAGCACATCATCAACATGCTTCACATATAAGGTGCTTTCAGTTGGACTGTTTTCAAAACCATGTGCAATTAGATAGGCATGTATCTTTTCATATCAAGCATATGGTGCTTGCTTTAAACCATATAATGCCTTCTTTAACTTGCACACCTGGTTTTCATGCCCTTTCTGCACAAAGCCATGGGGCTAAAAAACATACATTTCTTCATGCAAGTCACCATTCAGAAATGTTGTTTGAATGTCCAACTCATGTACATTCCAACCATGATGAGCTGCAAAGTGCACAGATGCTATGAACAGTAGACATTTGGCATGTAGGTGCAAATGTTTCATCAAAATCAATGCCTCTTTCCTACACATAACCCTTTGCAACAAGCCTAGCCTTATACATGTCAATTGTTGCATTAGGTTTATGCTGCAGCTTGTATACCCACTTAGTGTCAATGGCCTCTTGCAAGGAGGCAAGTCACATAAACACGAAGTACCATTTTTCATAATAGCGTCATATTCAAATTCCATTGTAGCCATCCAATGTTCAAAATTTTGTGCCTCATCAAACGAAACAAGCTTAGTCTCATCACAAAGACTAGAGGCAGCCATAGCATAGAAATATGATGCAAAATGCACTATGAGAGCTTGAATGAGTATAGTATGATAGAGGTGCATCTAGTTTGTTGTCACGCAAAGTCTACACTAGCCATTTTGGAATATTTTTTGCCTCCTCTATATGAGCTCTCTCATCAACAAGTGCATCATGCAAAATTGCATTAGAAATGGAATGATCTACATCATCACATGAGACCTGTAAAGGTTGAGAAGTTGCCTCAATAGGACTAGCACTAGACTTTTCACTTGTAAAAAGAGGAAGCAAAGTATCATACTTGTCTTTGGAGCTAAGAGATGTCTCCTTCATAGATGAAAGTAAAGGCTGAATAACATCTTCCACAGAAACAACATCACAACTTACCAAAATGCATTTAGTCTATGGATGATACATATGATAGCCTTTGCTTTCAGAACAATACCGAACCAAAATACATAATATTACTTTATCATCCAATTTCCTATGATGTTGTTCATGCACTAATGCATATGTCTGACAACCAAAAACACGTAGATGAGCAACACATGGCTTGCGGCCATGCAAAGCCTCATAGGCAGTAATAGACTATAGTGCTTTAGTGGGACACGTGTTAAGTACATATGCTGCACAGATGACAACCTCAAGCCAAAAACTATGTGGTAAAGCTTGAATCTTGACCATACACCTCACCATCTCCATGAGTGACCTATTCTTCCGTTCAGTAACTCCATTCTGTTGAGGTGTATATGGCACTGTACACTGATGTTTTATCCCACTTTCAACCAGAAAAACATTAAAGTCAAAAGACATATATTCCCCCCCTTGATCAAAATGGAGGGTGCCCATTTTACATGCTGATAGTTTTTTAGCCAAAATCAAAAACTGTTTGAAGCACATGAACACTTCGGACTTTGCTTTCAATGGATTTACCCATGCATGCCAGGAAAAGTCATCAATGAACATCATGAAAAAAAGATAGTTTCCAAAAGAGGGTGTCTACATAGGACTAGAGACATCTTTGTGAATAAGCTGCAATTTTTGAGTAGCTCAAACTGAACCATCTTTTGGAAAGGAGGAACGCTCCATTTTTCCCAAAATAGAGCCTTCACAGACATGTCTCCCAGGTGGCTCAAGTTTGGGCAAAGAGGAAAGCATTTTAGATTTTTGTAGGTGTAGAAAACTAGCAAAATTCAGATGACCAAAGCATGCATGCCAAAGCTTTGCATCTGACATAGCCTGAGAATCATGTATTGCACATGCTGAATCATTCATAGATTTTTCATAGTCTATGAGCTTAAAGAGCCCACGACATAAAATGCCAGAATCAATAATCATGTTACCATTTGACAGATCATGAACTATACATTTGTCATCAACAAATTTCACAACTAAGACAATCTTGGCTAATGCAGAAACTGATAATAGATTTTTCTTGATCCTTGGCACAAATAAAGCATCTGACAAAGTGAAAGAACTACCATCAGCAATAGTCAGGATGATCTTACTAACTCCCATGACAGGATAAGAGGAGTTGTTGGCACATGTGATAATATTCCATCTAGAGGTAGACTTGAGTGAAGTGAAGAAACTGTGCTGTGAGGTAATATGTTTGGTTGTCCCGCTATCAAAGTACCAAACATTTGAGTCTACTATAGACATACACTATTGAGGAGAAGATGGCTCAAAACTGCAAACAGTAGTAAACACCCATTCTTCATTCTGCACAAGATTAGAAGACTCTGTTTTTGGTGTAGAGGCTTCTGCAACAACCATTCCAACCTCCCTTTTCTTTGCCTCTTTTGCAACCACTTTTGGACAGTTCTTTATGAAATGATTGTTTCCTTGAATTTCCACTTTTCTGTTTTCTTCTCATCTTTGTCTTCCTTCTTCGAATGTGCAACATTTGCAGATTTTTGTTTACTAGTAGATAAGCTCCATTTACCTTTTCCCTTTTGACTAACAAGGAAAGCTTGATCTACAACACACATAATGGACATGCTCTACCTAGACTGATCTTCCTGCAACATAACAAAGACTAACTCCTCAAATGACAATGCATTTGGATTGCCTTTCATCATCCAACAAAGAGTAAGGAAAACTTTGATATGAATCAGGAAGACGATTTAGAACGGTCTGCACAAGTGAGCTATCTAGTATAACTTCATCAGTAGAAATCAACTGTTCCTTCAAGTCTTTGATCTTTGATAGAAAACTATCCATAAAATCACCTTCATTCATATGCTCACTCTCCAACTATTTTTGGAGGTAAGCAACACGAGCCTCATTCCTAGCCTGGTACAATGTGGTAAGTGTATCCCAAGCATCCTTAGCTATTCTGCAAGAGTGAATGTGAGGAATAATGGCATGTTTGATAGACACGGCTATCAATGCATGTGTCTGAGCATCTTTGCCATCCCAACAAATTTGCTTTGCAGTAGGTGTAGTAGAAACCGCAGCACAAGCAGGAATCTAAAGAATATCAGCATCTTCAAAACCATCTGCATCAGCTTCAATACTTGTATTTGCAAGTGTAATAGGATGTTTTTCAACACCTTGCACAATGTTCCACAGTCCTTTTGCAACCAATACATGTTGCATCATATAATTCCACAATGGGTAATTGGTACCGTCCAACTTATCCGCAACAACCAACATACAGAATACATCACTACTTTCAACCGTGGCAACTGATTAAAATACACTAATGCAAAAAAATGATTGTATCTGAAAAAGTTGAACAAAACTACCATGACAAGTTTTGCTAAACTTCTACTAGACTTTGAGATGTTTATATGGGTGAACCAAAACCTGTATATATCTTTGACACAAAAAGACAAAATAGCTTGCACAAGCACTACGATAGTCTGTTCGAATGCCAAAACGAGCTCAAATTGCAATTTCGGCATCATAAAGCAAAGCCGTTTTGATCTCATAATCACCTTGAGTATGCTCACCAAATTTCATGCAATTCTAAGAGTGTGACTAGAGGGATGTCAACGACGCACTAGATGAAGCGGTGACATGCTCTGATACCAGTTGTTGGAGTTAGACGTCTGTGGAAGCATGCGAACAACGCAAGGAAGAAGAAGAAGCTTGGAGCACAACATACAATAGTGAATGTATTACCACTAGAATGTACAAAGATGAGTAACCCATTAGGCCTATAGGTGTATATACAAGCAGGGGAAACAGAACCTCCTAAAGAGGGAAAAAAGTGCCATGGAGGTCCTAGTGTGTTCACGCACATCACTACCTAAATATATCAACAGGTGATGGTTACTCAATCTCCCAAATCTAGAATGGCTCTGGTGTTGTGTTCATTGCAAGAGACTCATAAATAGATATTCACTTGTCTTCCTTAATCAAAAGCTTTATGTCAAAAACTATATTTTTTGTTACCCTTGGCCCAAATCTAATTAAAATTTAACAAAAAGAAGAGGATTGTTTTGAGAATTTTGATATCAAAACTATTTTACCTAGATCTCTATGTACAAACATATAATGTCTTTGAAATTCGATGGAGACAACAAGTACACAAAGTGTAGTGATCACAAGCAAATCCACCTTCTCTATCGTCTTTTTATCTCTCTCAAAGTCAAATTTTGATTCAAATAAGACTAAAAATGCATTTCGGAACATAAAATCACTAAAAAATATGAATTTTCACAATGGTTGTTGACATTTGACTATGGAAGCACAAAAACATCATGAGGAGGAATAAGAAGGTTGGAGCACAACTATGGGTGTGTTATCAATTATATCGGTTAGATGCTATTGTTCCTATGGAATTTATTGTGTAGAGTTCCGTCCATTGAGTCTATAGGCAAAAATACTAAATGTCTCTTTGTTCACATTATAGACCCATAAACACAATCAATGTACTAGCATTAAACAAGACTTTCTACACACAATAAAGAAATGTAATAATTCGTAGAGTGACCAAGGAATTAAGTTTTGCATTAGGTTCTATTGGTTGTGATATTGATGATGATCACCTAGTACCTTATACCCTCAATGGATTGAGGGATGATGATAAATTGGAGACATTTACCACTTTGGTTTATGCAAGAGGTAACTTACCATATTTGAGAAGCTTGTGTCATTGATGGTAAAAAAGGAGATGAACATTGCAGGTAACAAAACAAGGGGCAATGAGGCCCAAGTGTTTTATGTAGGTAAAGGAGGCAAAGGAAGAGGACAACGCAGGGTTAGGGGAAGACAAGGAAAAGGCCAATTTCAAGAGAAAAGATAAGAGCAAGGAGGTCATTCCTTAACACAAAAATGAAAAGGATACATAATGGAAGAAGAGGATAAAAACCCAATCTTGAAATAAAGGTAATTCATGTAATCGACACACATGTGGCAAGCATCGACATTACACAAGGGATTTCTATCAAGGAGGAGGCAACAATCAAAGATACAACTATATAAGGGACAAGGTAGCTATGCATATACTTCGTCAAACAATGATAATGAAAGCAGGCTATCTATGATGTGAATTGCATATTATATAAACCTTTTGGACAATACAAGGTACATAGACAATGAATGTAGCAATCATATGAGTTGCAACAATGATTTCTTCTCCAACATGAAAGTTCCATCAATGAAGGTGCATGTGGAAACAAGTGATGGAATCCCTCACACTATCACACACATAGATGATAATATGTTGGATGGATCACAAAAGGAAAAATGCTTGAAGGATGTGTTGCATGTACCCACTATCACAAAGAACCTTGTATCAATGGGACAAATGATGGATAGAGGTTATTAAGTCAAATTCAATCTAAGGGGCTCTTTTTGTGGAGAACCCCAAGGATGGTGACAAGGTGATTGCAAGAGGAAAGAAAGAAGGAAGGCTTTTCACACTTGATATGAAGCCAAAACCTAATCATAAAGTCTATTTCTCGTTTTGAAATCAAAGGATTGCATAGATCAACCTTTGTCACAAGAGGATGGGGCATATTAATGTACAAAGGATGAAGGATATGAAGATAAGGAAGTTTGTGCAAGGATTATCGAGCTTAAAATCACAAAGTTTGAATCACTCATGTGAAGCATGTCATTCTTTTGGAACTCTGGAACATACTCCATTTTCATAAGTTAAAACTTCAAGAGATACTAATGATGGACTAGGTATTGATGTAGGTAATGAAACTCTGTCTTCACCTTTATCAAGTGCACCTCTTGGGGTCTGAGAAGGTTCATCACCCCTTGTATGGCTGAATGTAAGAATCCAAATTCCTTCTAAAAAATGCATAATCATCTTCTTCTTATGAAATCTAGAATCTCTACCTTCTTATCATAAATCTGACTTTTTGCTATATATGCATTGCGTGAGAGTAGGATATCTCCTATATCTAGAATATAGAAGTTGTATCCTTTGCTTTCAATTGCATAACCAATAAAGATGAGTTTAATGGCTTTTACATCAAGCTTACCATGATACTTCTTCTCAATGTGAACATAAGCTGGAGAACCAAAAACTTTAAAGTAACTTACATTGGGTTTCTTCCTAGAATAAGCTTCATAAGGTATAATGATCTTCAAAGATTTTTTTGAAGACCCATTCGGAATAAGATTAGCTCCCTGTACTGCATCAAACCAAAAATTTGGAGAAATCTTTTTGGATGACATCATACTTTGCATCATCTCAACAAGTATCCTATTCTTTCTCTATGCAACACCATTCTGTTCTGGCATGTAAGCAATAGTGAGTTGATGAGATATACCTTTGTCTTCAAGAAAAAACTTAAAGTCTTTTGACATGTATTCTGCTCCTCTATCACTTCTCAAAATCTGGATCTTTGATTAACTTTCATATTCAACCATAGCTAAGAATTTCTTAAAATTAGGAAAAACCTTTGACTTCACTTTAAGACTATAAATCCATGAATACCTTGAGAAGTCATCAATAAAAGTAATAAAGTACTTGAAACCATGAATAGAATCTATTCTCATTGGAACATTCACATATGAATGAATGATCAATGTTTCTTGAAAGGTAGTTTGTCAATCTTTCCTTCAAGACATCCTTCACATAACTCTACATCATCTGGTAAAGCAAAAGTAGGTGAATCTCCACCATAACTTGATCTTTGATGTGCTTGAGAGCTATGTAATTGATATGACCAAACCTAGCATGCCATACATTCATATTCTCCTTAGGCATAGAAGACTTAGCAACATTAGCATGACTGATTTTGGATAACACAAACATGCCACTCTTGTTTTTGTTGGAGTTCGACGTTTGTGGAAGCACATGAATAGCACAAGGAAGAAGAAGAATCTTGGAGCACAACACATAATACTACATGTATTACCACTAGAATGTACAAAGATAAGTAACCCTAACACCTTAGGGCAATAGGATTACATACAAGCCCAGGGAGAAAAACCTCCTAAAGAGGGAAAAAAGTACCCCAAGGGTCTTAGTGTGTTCACACACATCACTATCGAAATCTATAAACAAGCCCCCCCTAGGAGTGATGCGGTGAACAAGGAGTTGGCACTCATGTATAGGGAAGTGCCAAGCTATGTGGAATCAATCCACAAAGCAAAGTAAGCCCAAAGCTTTGCGAAAAGCTTCAAACTCCTCCCTAGGAAGAGCCTTCATGAAAAGGTCTGTAATGTTCTCTTCCCTGGGCACATATGCCAAGCTGACCTGTCCAATAGAGAGTCTCTCCCAGACATAATGATAATGCACCTCAATGTGCTTAGTGTGAGCATGGAACACATGGTTCTTTGCAACTACCAATGCACTTGGACTATCAGTGAAGATGGTGGTGGTAGAAGACTAACCAACACCCAAATCAACCATAAGGCATCTAAGCCACACACACTCAGCCTCACAACTAGAAGTGGCCATAGTGGGCTGCTTCTTGCTCAACCAACATATGCATGAGCTACCAAGCATGAAGCAAGAACCACTTGTGGATACACGAGTGTCATAGCAACCAACCCAGTCAGAGTCAAAAAAAGCAAGGAAATCTAGCAGTAGTGATCCCCTCTTGGGATAAAACAATCCAAGTAGTTGGGTAATGCATAAATGTGCTTATTTTGGAGAGAGCAAACCGAATATCTGATCAAGTAATTTATAAGTAAATCAAGCATCCAACAACCTTCTAATAAAAAACATCATCAAATGCATCTCTTGCATCATGAAGTCTCAATTGTAAACTTGTCACCATAGGAGTGGCAATAGGTTTACAATCTTCAAGGCCAAAATGCTGCAATTATGTGTCAATATATTTCGTTTGACACAGCTATTCCACCATCAACTTGCATAAACTAAATGACCAAGTAATGATGCAAATGCCTCAAAATTTGACATCTCAAATGAAGGCATGCAAATCAGCCTTAAATCAATGATATGCTTCTCATGAGGAATAGTGAGCAGCATGTCATCAACATACACAACAATGATGAGAAGCACATCATTAGCATGATGAACATATAAGATGCTTTCAATTGGACAATTCTCAAAACAATGTGTGCAATGAAATAGGCATATATCTTTTCATACCAAGCACGTGGTGCTTGCTTTAAACCATATGATGCCTTCGTTAACCTGCACAATTGGTTTTCATGCCCTTTCTACACAAAGCCACAGGGCTAAAACACATACACTTCTTCATGCAAATCAACATTTAGAAATGCAGTTTTACTGTCCAACTAATGTACATTCCAACCATGATAATGTTGGAATTTGGGGCCCCAGGATCGTTCAATACTAAAACCTTCTGAGCATACACAACTTAATTGACAAGATGATATGTGAGATAGAGAAAGAAAGAGATCTTGAGACAAGATTAGGGAACGTAAGCTGGATGCTTACTCACTAAAAAATAGATGTCCAAATTACAACATGGGAGTACTACTCAACCATATAAAGTGATGCACTCACTAATGGAAGAATATCCAAGAAGATGATGATACAAAATTTAGATTATGTTGAAATAATCTAAGTGTGTGTGAAGTGAATGAGCAACGAAGCTAACCTTATTCTCACAAAATAGTGTAACAAAATTGTAAATCAACCAACCCTAATTTTGAGATTAGGGTAGAGAAAACCTAAAAACAAAATATAAGGTTAACACACAAAAGATAGTTACCATCACCTTGTAGAAGAATTATTGCTCCAAGAGAGTAGCCTTTGCTTCACCAAAACTCCACCTCCTCAAGAGTGTTTGAACACTCTCTCTTCAAGAAGACCTTCAAACTCTAACTTTGAGTTCCTTGAGTGAGTTACAATGAGCCAAGAGCTTCTTCTTATAGACTGTTGAAGTACCCTCTCAAAAGCTTATTCGAAAAGCATAAAGCTACAAACTTACGATCACTAACACAAGAAACTCTATTTGAAAAGCTGTTGACATTTTTCTAAAAAATATGAACACTAAAAAATATCGGGATGCCGCTGCGTGCGTTTGACAGGATTCGAACTCAGGTCGCATGGACGAAAGCACAATGAACTATCCACGCTGCTGACATGCTTTTCTTCTACTATATCTATAAAGAAAACAATATATGCGCTTCCATCTGAGACTTGAAGATGGAGCTACTTGTTGGACCATGACATTGACTCCAACAATCCCTCCTTCAATGTCATAATGGTATAAGCTTCAATAATCTGCAAATCTTCTCATGACTATCTCTAGTCAATGCTTTGGTAAATATATCGAAAACATTCTCACTAGAAGGAACCTAGACCAACTTAATGTACCTCTTAGCTATCTACTCTCGAATATAGTGGTAGTGTACCTCTATATGATTTGTCCTTGCATGATGCACTGGATTCTTAGCTATAGCTATAGCACTCTAGCTATCTAAAAATATCTGAATGGGTTCATGTACTCTTACATCAAGATAACTGAAAATCTTCTGCAACCATACTGACTCTAGAGTAGTTGTAAATGTTGCACGATATTCAGCTTCACACGATGAAGTGGAAATAGTGGGTTGTCTTTTTGAAAGCCATGAGATAAGACAATCTCCAAGATAAAAATAAAATCACTAGAACTTCTTCTTGTGTCTCTATCACCTGCCCAATCAGAATTTGAAAAACCTTTTAGTAACAAATGTGTAGATTTCAAAAATATCATAGCAAAATTTGAAGTTCCCTTCAAATATTGAAAGATCCGCTTTACTTCTTTCCAATGTAACACTATCGGATTTTGCGTGAACCTTGATACTTGAGAAACTGCAAACTGTATATCAGGACGTGTATTACAAAGATATATCAAGCAACCAACTGCTTGACTGTATAGAGTAGCATCAAATGGCTCTGCATGTGCTACCATCTGTAAAGATGCATTCTGATCCATAGGTGTTTGCATAGGTTTAGAATCAACCATCTGAAACCTCTCCAAAAGTTTCTCAATGTACTTTTGCTGTGTCATATAGATACACTCATCACAAAACAGAAATTGAATCCCAAGATAATAATGCAAAATGCCTAAATCATTCACATGAAATGTTTGCTTCAATCGTTCTTTGAACATCTGCAAAACTTCATCTCTAGGACCTGTGACTATAATATCATCCACATAAATGATTTCTATAATCATCATACCTGTTTCAGCTTTGACATAAAGACTTGGAGATGCATCTGAGTTATGGAAATCAATGGACAAAAGATATGTATGTATCTTTTCATACCATGCTCTAGGTGCCTGTTTTAAACCATACAAAGCTTTTATAAGATTACATACCAAATGTTCTCTACCTGTCTCTTCAAAACCTTCTGGCTGCTGAATATACACATCCTCATGTAAATCACCATTTAGAAAAGCGGTCTTAATGTCAAGTCGATATATATGCCAACCAAAATGTGCTTCTAAAGCAAGTATTGACCTAGTAACAATCATCCTAGACATAGGATCAAATGTCTCATCATAATCAATACCTTTTTGTTGTGCATATCCTTTGACAACTAACCTGGCCTTGTATCTATCAATAGTACCATCTGCTTTTCTTTTGATTTTGAAGATCCATTTTACACCTATAGCCTTCTTTGTCTCTGGTAACTCACATAGCTACCAAGTTTGATCCTTATGAATAGAATAAATCTCTTATGAATAGAATTTTAAGTGCATCTTTAACACATGCAGGTTCATCTTCAATAGTCGTAAGTGCCAAAATATCATGAATATCAAAGTCTTCAACAAAACTTACATGATTTTTTGTTGTCTAGTCTGACTTCTTGTTCTTATGTGATCTTGTTGTTGTTGTCTAGTCTGACTCCTTGTTCTTCCACTAAAAGTCTTTATACCACTATCTTTCCGAGTCTCATATAACCACGTAGATGTATCCTTAAATAGTGGTGAAACTCTTTCTCAACTTTCAGCTTCCATAGGTTCTAGAACTTGTCCTGCCGAGGTACTAGGACTTTCTGGAACTCTAACTTCTTCCATTTTTGGAACCAAAGTCTCTTGTGGAACTAAATCTGTAGAAGGTTGTGAAATTCCTCTTTCTTCAACTCTTTCTTGAATCCTAGGCTGAACATGTACATCCAAAATCTTTCCAAAACATCCATAGTCATTTTCACTAATGAACTATGAAATTTCTGCTTGTTTATCATAAACCTTATTTTCAGCAATATAAGCATTACGTGAAAGAATAACTTCACTTGTTTTTGGAACATAAAACCTATATCCTTTACTCTCAACATGATATCCAATAAAAATAGTTTTCTTTGCCTTTACATCTAGTTTGCCTCGGTCCTTTTTCTCAACATGTACATAAGAAAGTGATCGAAACACTCTGAAGTAACTCACATTAGGTTTTCTACCATAATAAGCTTCATAAGGTGTGATTACCTTTAAAGCTTTTGTAGATGACCTGTTCAAAATGTGATTAGCTGTATGTATTGCATCAAACCAGAATTTTGGTGAAAGCTTCTTGGATGCCATCATGCTCCGCATCATCTCAACAAGTACTCTATTCTTTCTTTCTGCAACACCATTCTACTGAGGAGTATAAGCAATAGTAAGGTGTCGTGTAATACCTTTCTCATCAAGAAATATCTAGAACTCTTTTGATAATTATTCTCCACCTCTATCACTTCTGAGAATCTGGATAGTTTCTTGACTTTCATTTTCAACCATAGCAACAAATTTCTTGAACATAGGAAAGACTTATGACTTCAACTTAAGACCATAGATCCATGAATATCTCGTAAAATCATCAAAGAATAGAAAAAATTAACTAAAGCCCTGAATAGAGTCTGCTCTCATAGGTCCATTCACATCTGAATGAATAATCTACAATTTCTTGGTAGTTGTCATATGACCATGTTTCTTGAAAGGTAGTTTATGCATCTTACCTTCAAGACATCCTTCACATATATCTAAATCATCTGGTAGCTTGAATGATGGTAAAATCACAACCATACCTCTGTCTTTGATACTTTTGAGAGCTCCAAAACTAATATGTCCAAATCTTTCATGCCATAGCTTCATATCTTCCACCGTTGATGAAAATTTGAATGCATATGCCTGACTGATTTCTGAAAAAACAAAGATCCCTCCTCTATGCTCACCTTGTAAAATATACTTGTCGTCTTTGTGTGATAAGATCTTACAAAGATCTCTCTCAAATACAAATTTAAAACCATCACCTAACGATGTAGATATAGATAGCATATTCTTCTTCATTCTAGGTACATATAGAATATCTGAAATCTGAAAATTACCACCTTCTCTTGACTTTTGGGTTATTGTACCTATTCCCACAACATCCAAATCATTGCCATCTACAATAGTAACTCTTCTACCTGAAGAATACGAAAGAGAAGAAAACACACCTTTGCAATCTGTCATATGCTTTGTAACATGTGAGTCAAATATCCAAGGACTTGCCGAAAGAACTTGTAAAGCCGCTTGATCAAAAGTTACTTCCCCAATGGTGATACAGGCATAAGAATCACCTTGAGATTTCCCTTTTTTATCATCTTATGCAACATTACTTGATGCCTTTTCTCTTCTGCTACAATCCTTTTATAACATGCTGTTTTTAAATGTCTAGGTTTCTTGCAGTAAAAACATATTACTTCCTTCTTCTTAGAAGACTTCTCTTTAGATGTAATAGATACAGAATTTGAAGTAGAAGGTGAAAGGAACTTACTTTCCTTTATGGATTGTTTTTCCTTCTTATCCTTCTTCTTCTTTTTTCCCTTTGATGAAGATGAAAGTGCTTCTTCATTCTCTTCCATTCCCTTCAATCGATCT
Organism: Ceratopteris richardii; assembly: GCA_020310875.1. Taxonomy (NCBI): domain Eukaryota; kingdom Viridiplantae; phylum Streptophyta; class Polypodiopsida; order Polypodiales; family Pteridaceae; genus Ceratopteris; species Ceratopteris richardii. The sequence continues at coordinate 96,935 of MU261114.1, read as the reverse complement.
TCATCTTAAAGTAACAAGAATTCTAACTCTTCAAACGTAACCTCTCTTTCTCTTGTGGTAAGAGTAAGAGTAGTTATGAAAGACCAATATGAGATAGGAAGTGAATTAATCAACATATTTACCATTTCATCATCTGATATCTCAACTCCTACATTTAGAAGTTGATCTCTCAAGTCAACGAGTCTCGTAATGTGGGTTTGAATTGACTCACCAGCCTTCATCCTTGTATTTGCTAGTTGTCTCCTTAAGTGAGCTTTTCTAGCAGGATTTCTACTCTGAAAAAGATTCTCAAGCTTCAACCAAGCTTGTGTAGAACTTCTGCAAGATCTGATCTATGGTAGAATATGATTTTTAACACTCATTGCAATGAATGAGAGTGCTAAAGCATCTCTAGCATCCCACCTTGCCTGATCTTCAGTAGGAGGAACTATAGGTTAAGACCTACATGTGACTCTGGATGTCGAAGTAGTTACCTCTTCTTCAGTTGGTTCTTTAATAGTAATTCTAGTACCTCTTGAAGCTGTTGTGGCTCCTTCTTTGCCTTCTCGTTTGGGTCTTGTTAAGGATCCATTGATGATACTCCATAAATCCTTTGTCACTAAAATATTCATCATCATGAAACTCCACATGGGATAATTAGAAGATCCATCCAACTTGTCCTCAATCTCAATTTTAAGCTCACTCATCTTAACTAAGTGTGTATGTGAATTATGCTATGATACCAAGCAATTATGCTCTGATACCAAGTGATGGAATTTGGGGACCCAAGTTCATTCCAATTCTAAAATCTTTTGAGCATACACAACTTAATTGACAAGATGATATGTGAGATAGAGAAAGAAAGAGATCTTGAGACAAGATTAGGGAACGTAAGCTGGATGCTTACTCACTAAAAAATAGATGTCCAAATTACAACATGGGAGTACTACTCAACCATAGAAAGTGGTGCACTCACTAATGGAAGAATATCCAAGAAGATGATGATACAAAATTTAGATTATGTTGAAATAATCTAAGTATGTCTGAAGTGAACAAGTGACAAAGATAACCTTATTCTCACAAAATAGTGTAACAAAATTATAAATCAACCAACCCTAATTTTGAGATTAGGATAGAGAAACCCTAAAAACAAAATATAAGGCTAACTCACAAAAGATAGTTACCACCACCTTGTAGAAGACTTCTTGCTCCAAGAGAGTAGCCTTTCCTTCACCAAAACTCCACCTCCTCAAGAGTGTGTGAACACTCTCTCTTCAAGAAGACCTTCAAACTCTAGCTTTGGGTTCTTTGAGTGAGTTACAATGAGCCAAGAGCTTCTTCTTATATAGTGTTGAAGTACCCTCTCAAAAGCTAATTTGAAAAGCATAAAGCTACAAACTTATGATTGCTAACACAATAAACTCTTTTTGAAAAGTTGTTGATATTTTTCTGAAAAGTATGAACACTAAAAAATATCGCGATGCCGCTGTGTGCGTTTACCAAGATTTGATCTCAGGTCACATGGATGAAAGCATAATGAACTATCCACGTTGCCGACATGCTTTTCTTCTATTATATCCATAAAGAAAACTATATACGTGCGTCCCTCTGAGACTTGAAGATGGAGCTACTTGTTGGACCATGACATTGACTCCAACAAGTGCAGAGATGCTATGAACACTAGTCATTTGGCAAGTAGAAGCAAACGTATCATCAAAACCAATGCCTCTTTCCTAAGCATAAGCCTTTGCAACAAGCCTAGTCTTATACCTGTCAACTATTCCATTAGGCTTACGCTTTAGCTTGTATACCCACTTAGTGCCAATAGCCTTCTTGCCAGGAGGCAAGTCACACAAAAACCAAGTGCCATTCTTCATTATAGCATCATATTCAGATTGCATAGCAGCCATCCAATTTTTTGAATTTTTTGCTTCATCAAACAAAATAGCCTCATTCTCGTCACAAAGACTAGAGGCAGCCATAACATAGAAATCTGATGCAAAAAAGAGGCATTATGAGAGCCTAAACAAGTATGATATGAGAGAGGTGCATCTAATTTTCTATCACGCAAAGTGCGAACCAACCATTTTGGCATAGTTTTTGCCTCCTTAATATCAGCTCTCTCATCAACAAGTGCATCATGTAGATCTGCATCAGAAATGGAATGATCTACATCATCACATGAAACTTGTAAAGGCTGAGAAGTTACCTCATTAGGACCACTTCTAGACTGTCCACCTGTAAAAAGAGGTAGCAAAGTATCATACATGTCTTTGTAGCTAACATATGTCTCCCTAGTATGTGAAAGTAGTGGCTGAATAACATCTTCCATAAAAACAACATCACGACTAGCCAAAATGCATTTAATGTGTGGATGATACAGATGATAGCCTTTGCTTTCATATGGAGTGATAGACTACAATGCTTTAGTGGGACACCTGTTTAGTCCATATGCTGCACACATGAGAACCTCAAGCCAGAAACTATGTGGTAAAGCCTGACTCTTGACCATACACCTCGCCATCTCCATGAGTGACCTGTTCTTCCATTCAGCAACTCCTTTCTATTGAGGTGTATACGACATTGTACACTGATGTTTTATCCCCTGTTCAACCAGAAATGCATTAAAGTCAGAAGACATATATTCCCCCCCTCGATCAGATGGAGGGTGCCCATTTTACATGCTGACAAATTTTCAATGAAAACCAGAAATTGTTTGAAGCACGTAAATGCTTTGGACTTTGCTTTCAATGAATATACCAATGCATGCCTAGAAACATCATCTATGTGAAGTAAAGATAGTTCCCAAAAGAGGGTGTCTACATAGGAGCACAAACATCACTGTGATCAATTAATTAGATGGATAGTTAAGTGAATAGATAGAAAGATCATGAATGAAGAGATAGATAGATAAGTACTAGGCATACTATTAGATAGATAAACAAATAAATAACTAGAGAGATAGAAAACGAGATGTAAAATAAGATGCATGCATGCATGAGGTTCCTCAAACTTGCTAACATGTCATCAAGTAATATGGGTTCTTAGTACAATTTGGTATAAAGACTGCTCAAATAATGAATAATGGAACATAGCTATGTCTCATAAAAAATTGTGGATAATTTATAACATATCAATTAATTACTTCAACATCTCATAAAAAACATAATGATATATCAATAGAATAATGAAAAAAATTTAGTAATTTATTCCAAATGCCCAACCATATTAAATATCCATAATGTAATCATATATTGATTACCAACCATCAATGTTGGTAAGAAAAACTCATGGTATGGTAAATAAAAATCTTTATTCTTCTTAGTATGCCTTTGTATTTGACCTATCACACTATTGGCTATGTGTTGAGAGAGGCTAAGTATCACTCTCGTATGTCCCTCACTCAATTCTCTAAATGCCCTTGATTCCTCATGGATTAGGATGCTCGTGGACACTACTATAAATAGGGGGCATAGCAACAACCCCTGTTGGAAAAAAGCAGGTTTCGTTGCTTATGCAATGAAAGCATTGCCTAAGCGATGAAACTCTTTTTTATTAAAAAAAAGAAGTCTCATCGCATAAGCAATGCAGAGCCTCGCTTATAAGATGCTAATTTGGACCGTTGCAAATAGCATTGCTATCTAGCGACACTCCTACCGGCATTAGCAAACTGATTGCGATGATGTAGCATCGCATAAGCGACATGATGAGATTTCAAAGCACCACATAAGCAACGCTCTGGAATGTTAAAAAAATTTTGATTTCTCTCGGCACAATTTGTGCCGGGATTGAGACAAGAGAGAGAGAGAGATAGAGAGAGAGAGAGATAGAGAGAGAGAGAGAGCACGTGCACACAACCTCCTAGCTAGCAACGGTCAGAGAAGCACAAAGGTATGCTCACACACACACACATACACACACAGATTTACACACACATAGACACATATATACACACATAGACACATACACACACATGCACACATATACACACACATACAAACACATACACACATACATAGGTTTATACACACATACACATGCATACACACACATATATATGCACATAGACACATACACACGCATATATGCACACATACATACACACACATTTACACACACACATACACACACATAGACACACACATACACACATAGACACACATGTATACACACATAGACACACACACACATACACACATAGACACATACACACACATACACACACATACACAGATTTACACACACACACACACATACACATGCATACACACATAACACACACATACACATACACATACACACACATACACACATAGACACACACACACATACAAACACACATATGGACACACATACACACATATACATACATAGACACACACACATAGACACCCCACACACATACACACACATACACACACATACACACACATACACACACATACACACACATACACACATACACAGATACACACATACACACATACACACACATTTAGACACACACATACACACACATATACACACACATATACACACACATACACACATACACACATACACACATATATATATGCACATAGAAATACACACACACACATACACACAAACACATCCACACATAGACACACACATACACACATAGACACAGACATACACACATAGACACACACACACATACACACACATAAACACACACACACACATTTAGACACATACACAGATTTACACACACACATATATACACACATAGACACACATATACACACATAGACACACACACACACATACACACATAGACACACACACATAGACACATACACATACACACAGATTTACACACACACATACACATGCATACACACACACATATATACAGACATAGACACAAATACAGACATAGACACACACACACACACATACACAAACATACACACATACACACATAGGCACACACACACACACATACACCCACACATACATACATAGACACATACACACTTACACACACAAACACACATCCACACACATTTCCACACACACATATATACACATACATACGTATATGCACACATAGACACACACATACACACATAGATACATACACATGCACACATAGACACATACACACACATATACACATAGATTTACACACACACATACACATGCATACACACACATATATACACATACACATGTATATACAGACATAGTCACACACATACACACATAGACACACACACACACATACATATATAGACACGCACACATACATACATGTCACAAGGAAGGAGATAAGGGAGAGAGCTCACACACACACTCTCACCCTCAAGGAGAAGCACACACATAGATTGAGGCAAGGAAGAATAATCTTCTTCTTCTTCTTCTTCTTCTTCTTCTTCTTCCTCTATTACATAAAAAGGGATGTACAAGAATGACCTAAAAACAAGAATACAACAAGTGCAATATATAAAGATAAGTACATAAGGAAAAACCTAATGTCCACGAATGAGTGACCTGGCAAGGAACAAATGTACCATCACTCTCGGTAGATAAATCTAATAAAGCTCAATGAAGTATCCCTGACATATACCGGCATGACCACTATACATGTCAGAGAAACAAAACATCGGTACGTGTCATCCTGGATCATCACATGTTGAGCTTGATATCTCAACACTCCCCCTCAAGCTCAATGCCATATCCTGTAATCCAAGCATCTCCCAAAACTTCTTCAATTTCTCAGCTCCAAGTGCTTTGGTGAATATATCAGCAACTTGCTCATCTGTTCTTACATAAACAAGATCAATATCACCTGCTAATACCTTCTCTCTGATGAAGTGATAATGTACCTTGATATGCTTTGCTCTAGCATGGAAAATAGGGTTCCGTGCTAACTGTATGCTGCTAAGATTATCATAATAAATAGTGATAGGCTTTTCTACTTCCACACCTAAATCTGCAAGTAGCATTTCTAGCCATGATGCCTCACATGCTGCCATTGCAACACCTTTATACTCGGCCTCTGTACTCGACAAAGCAACAGTGGGTTGCTTCTTGCTGCTCCATGTAATAGCTGCACTCCCAAGTGAGAATAGAAAACCACTAGTAGATCTTCTATCTGGAATGCTACCAGCCCAATATGCATCGGTGTATCCATAAACCTACAAATCTACACCAGCCTCCTGAGTCAAATATCCATGGACTTGCTGAAAGAACTTGTAAAGCTACTTGATCAAAAGCTACTTCCTCAATGGTGATACATGCATAAGAATCACCTTGAGATTTCCCTTTTTTATCATCTTTTGCAACATTACTTGATGCCTTTTCTTTTCTACTACAATCCTTTTATAACATGTTGTTTTTAAATGTCCAGGTTCCTTGCAGTAAAAACATATTACGTCCTTCTTCTTAGAAGACTTCTCTTTAGATGTAATAGATACAGAATTTGAAGTAGAAGGTGAAAGGAACTTACTTTCCTTTATGGATTGTTTTTCCTTCTTATCCTTCTTCTTATTTTTTCCCTTTGATGAAGATGAAAGTGCTTCTTCATTCCCTTCCATTCCCTTCAACTAATCTTCATCTTAAAGTAACAAGAATTCTAACTCTTCAAATGTAACCTCTCTTTCTCTTGTGGTAAGAGTAAGAGTAGTTATGAAAGAACAATATGAGATAGGAAGTGAATTAATCAGTGTATTTACCATTTCATCATCTAATATCTCAACTCCTACATTTAGAAGTTGATCTCTCAAGTCAATGAGTCTCGTAATGTGGGTTAGAATTGACTCACCAGCCTTCATCCTTGTATTTGCTAGTTGTCTCCTTAAGCGAGCTTTTTTGGAAGGATTTCTACACTGAAAAAGATTCTCAAGCTTCAACCAAGCTTGTCTACAACTTCTGCAAGATCTGATCTGTGGTAGAATATGCTTCTTAACACTCATTGCAGTGAATGAGAGTGCTAAAGCATCTCTAGCATCCCACCTTGCATGATCTTTAGTAGGAGGAACTGTAGGTAAAGACCTACCTGTGACTCTGGATGTCGAAGTAGTTACCTCTTCTTCAGTTGGTTCTCTAATAGTAATTCCAGTACCTCTTGAAGTTGTTGTGGCTCCTTCTTTGCTTTCTCGTCTGGGTCTTGTTAAGGATCCATTGATGATACTCCATAAATCCTTTGTCACTAAAATATTCATCATCATGACACTCCACATGGGATAATTAGAAGATCCATCCAGCTTGTCCTCAATCTCAATTCTAATCTCACTCATCTTAACTAAGTGTGTATGTCAATTATGCTATGATACCAAGAAATTATGCTCTGATACCAAGTGTTGGAATTTGGGGCCCCAAGATCATTCCAATATTAAAATCTTTTGAGCATACACAACTTTATTGACAAGATGATATGTGAGATAGAAAGAAAGAGATCTTGAGACAAGATTAGGGAAGGTAAGCTGGATGCTTACTCACTAAAAAATAGATGTCCAAATTACAACATGGGAGTACAACTCAACCATATAAAGTGGTGCAGTCACTAATGGAAGAATATCCAAGAAGATGATGATACAAAATTTAGATCATGTTGAAATAATCTAAGTGTGTGTGAAGTGAACGAGCAACAAAGCTAACCTTATTCTCACAAAATAGTGTAACAAAATTGTAAATCAACCAACCCTATTTTTGAGATTAGGGTAAAGAAACCCTAAAAACAAAATATAAGGCTAACTCACAAAAGATAGTTACCACCACCTTGTAGAAGACTTCTTGCTCTAAGAGAGTAGCCTTTCCTTCACCAAAACTCCACCTCCTCAAGAGTGTGTGAACACTCTCTCTTCAAGAAGGCCTTCAAACTCTAGCTTTGAGTTCTTTGAGTGAGTTACAATGAGCCAAGAGCTTCTTCTTATATAGTGTTGAAGTACCCTTTCAAAAGCTAATTCGAAAAGCATAAAGCTACAAACTTACGATCGCTGACACAAGAAACTCTATTTGAAAAGTTGTTGACATTTTTCTGAAAATTATGAATACTAAATAAGATCGCGATGCTGCTATGTGCATTTGCCAAGATTTGAACTCAGGTCACATGGATGAAAGCACAATGAACTATTCACGCTACCGACATGCTTTTCTTGTAGTATATCTATAAACAAAACAATATATGCGCGTCCGTATGAGAGTTGAAGATGGAGCTACTTGTTGGACCATGACATTGACTCCAACAAGTGCAGAGATGCTATGAACACTAGTCATTGGGCAAGTAGAAGCAAAGGTCTCATCGAAATCAATGCCTCTTTCCTAAGCATAAGCCTTTGCAACAAGCCTAGCCTTATACCTGTCAACTGTTCCATCAAGCTTACACTTTAGCTTGTATACCCACTTAGTTCCAATAGCCTTCTTGACAAGAGGCAAGTCACACAAAAACCAAGTGCCATTCTTCATTATAGCATCGTATTCAGATTGCATAGCAGCCATCCAATTTTTTGAATTTTGTGCTTCATCAAACGAAATAGGCTGATTCTCATCACAAAGACTAGAGGCAACCATAGCATAGCAATCTGATGCAAAAGAGGCACTATGAGAGCCTAAACAAGTATGATATGAGAGAGGTGCATCTAATTTGCTATCATGCAAAGTGCAAACCAGCCATTTTGGCATAGTTTTTGCCTCCTTAATATCAGCTCTCTCATCAACAAGTGGATCATGTAGATCTGCATCAGAAATGGAATGATCGACATCATCACATGAAACTTGTAAAGGCTGAGAAGTTGCCTCATTAGGACGAGTTCTAGACTGTCCACCTGTAAAAAGAGGCAGCAAAGTATCATACATATCTTTGTAGCTAATATATGTCTCCCTAGTATGTGAAAGTAGTGGCTGAATAACATCTTCCATAAAAACAACATCATGACTAGCCAAAATGCATTTAATGTGTGGATGATACAGATGATAGCCTTTGTTTTCATATGGAGTGATAGACTACAATGCTTTAGTGGGACACCTGTTTAGTACATATGTTGCACACATGACAACCTCAAGCCAGAAACTATGTGGTAAAGCCTGACTCTTGACCATACACCTCGCCATCTCCATGAGTGACATGTTCTTCCATTCAACAACTCCATTCTATTGAGGTGCATACGACATTGTACACTTTGTTTTATCCCACGTTCAACCAGAAATGCATTAAAGTCAGAAGACATATATTCCCCCCCTCGATCAGATGGAGGGTGCCCATTTTACATGCTGACAAATTTTCAATGAAAACCAGAAATTGTTTGAAGCACGTAAATGCTTTGGACTTTGATTTCAATGAATATACCAATGCATGCTTAGAAACATCATCTATGTGAAGTAAAGATAGTTCCCAAAAGAGGGTGTCTACATAGGAGCACAAGCATCACTGTGAATAAGCTGCAATTTGTGAGTATCTCAAAGTGAACCATCTTTTGAGAATGAAGAATGCTGCATTTTTCCCAAAATATAGTGTTCACATACATGTTTACCAGGTGCCTCAAGTTTGGGTAGAGAGGACACCGTTTCGGATTTCTGCAGGCATAGCAAAGTAGCAAATTTCAGATGACCGAAGTGTGCATGCCAAAGCTTTGCATATGACATAGCCTGAGAATCATGTATTACACATGCCAAATCATTCATAGATTTTTAATAGTCTATGAGCTTATACAACCCACCACATAAAATGCCAGACACAATAATCATGTTGCCATTTGACTGATCATGAACTGTACATCTGTCATCAACAAATTTCGCAACCAAGCTAATCTTGGCTAAAGCTAAAACTGATAAGAGATTCTTCTTGATCCTTGGCACACATAAAGCATCCGAAACTGCAAAAGATTTACCATTAGTAGTAGTCAAAATGATCTTACCAACTCCCACCAGAGGATAAGAGGAGTTGTTGGTGCATGTGATAGCATTCCTTGTAGAGGGAGGCTTGAGTGAAGTGAAGATACTGTGCTACGATGTAATATGTTTGGTCGCCCCACTGTCAAAGTACCAAACATCTGAGTCTACTGCAGACATACACTGTTTAGGAGGAGATGGGTCGAAACTGCAAACAATAGTAAATGCCCATTCTTCATTCTGCACTTGATTAGCAGACTTTGTTTCTGGTGTAGAGGCCCCTACAACAACCATTCCAACCTCTTTTTTCTTTGCCTCTTTAGCAGCCAGTTTTGGACATCTCTTTATGACATAATCATTTGCTTTACAATATTTGCAAAATAATTTTTGCTTTTTTGTTTTCTTCTGGTCTCTCCCATGCTTCTTTAATTTTGCAGAATTAGCAGATTTTTGCTTACTAGTAGAAGAGATCCATTTACCTTTACCCTTCTCACTAGTGAGGAAAACTTGATCTGCAACATGCATAATGGACCTATTCTGCCTAGACTGATCTTCCTGCACAGAATAGAGATGAACTCCTCAAATGTTAAGGCATTTGGATTGCCTTTCATCATCAAACAAAGAGTGGGAGCAAAACTCTAATATGAATCAGGAAGACCATTCAGAACAATCTGCACAAGTGAAATTCAAGTAAGACTTCATCAGCAAAATTCAATTGCTCATTCAAATCTTTGATCTTTGTCAAAAAATTATCCACGGAATCACCTTCATTCATGTGCTCACTCGCCAACTATTTTTTGAGGTAAGAAACATGAGCCTCATTCCTTGCTTGGTATAAAGTGATAAGTGTATCCCAAGCATCCTTAGATGTTCTGCAAGAGTGAACATGAGGAATAATGGCATGTTTGATAGACAAGGCTACCAATCCATGTGCCTCGGCATCTCTACCATCCCAATGAATTTTTTCTATAGTCAGTGCAGCAGGAATCGCAGCACGAACAGGAACATGAAGAATATCATCATCTTCAATGCCATCTACATCACCTTCAATAACTGTGTTTGTAGGTGTAATAGGACATTTTTCAACACCCTGCACAATATTCCATAGTCCATTTGCAACCAATACATGACACATCATATAAGCCCATGATGGGTGATTGGTACCATCAACTTATATTCAATAGCCAACATACGAAATACATCATTGCATTCAGCATGGCCACTGACTAAAATACCCTGATGCAAAAAATTGATTGTATCTCAAAAGTTGAAAAGAACTATCTTGTCAAGTTCTGCTAAACGTGTAGTAGACTTTGAGATGCTTATACTGGTAAACCAAAACTTGTATATATTGTTGGCACAAAAAGACAAAATAACTTGCACAAGCACCATGATAGTGTGTTTGAAGGTTGAAATGAGATCAGATCGTGATTTTGCCACCACAAAGCGAAGCCGTTTTGATCTCCTAATCACCTTGTGTATGCTCACCAAATTTCATGTGATTTTGAGACCATGAGTGGAGGGGTGATGAGGATGCCCTAGATGAAGTAGTGACCTGCTCTAATACCAATTGTTTGAGTTTGAGGTCTATGGAAGCACGTGAATAACACAAGGAAGAAGAAGAATCTTGGAGCACAACACACAATACTAAATGTATTACCACTAGAATTTACAAAGATAAGTAACCCGTTAGGGAAATAGGTGTATATACAAGCCACGGGAAAAAACCTCCTAAAGAGGGAAAAAAGTGCCCCGGTGGTCCTAATGTGTTCACACACATCACTACCTAAATATATCAAAAGTTTTCACTTTCAAGTAGACAATGTTCCTCATTAGGTGAGACATTCTAACATGAATCTTTCTTGAAAATAACTTTATAACCATCTGACAAGAAAGTAGAGATAGAGAGAAAATTCTTCTTCATGTCTAGAACATAAAGAACATTAAAGATGTGAAATTCCCACCTCCTCTTGACTTAAGTTTCACTTCTCCAACACCTACAACATCCAAATCATGACCATCTGCAATGGTCACTCTTCTAATTGAAGGGTTAGAAAGGGAAGAAAATGCCTTTTTACAACCTAACATATGCTTAGTAGGCTCCAGAATTAAAAATCCAAGGATCCTCATCAAAAGCTACCTCTTCAATAGTAACACATGCATAAGAATATATCTTTGAAGGTTTATGTTTTAGATAATCTTCAGCACTATTACTTGATGCTTTCTTCTTCTCATTAAAAATCCTTGTTCTACATTCTACTATGTAATGATGTGGTTTGTTACAGTAATGGCATACTCCTTTCTTTGAACCAAATGTAGTCAGAGACTTTTCTTCGTTATAAAGATTTTCATCAATATAGTTTGGAAGGAATTAATTTAATGAAGATCTTTTCAAAAGTTGATGGAAAGTATCTTCTCTATTGACATTTGACGCACCAAGAAGCTCTTTGTGAGCGTTGGCCATCAGAAAATTAATTCTTGATCCATCAAAGTTACTTGGACTTTCGAATAATTTCAAAAAGCACATGCCTCAACTCTTTCATTAAACACGCATAGTGACTCATTTATCTTCAAGATGCTTATGTTCAAAAGATCTTGATAAAATAATTTAAAAGCATAAAAACTATCCATGATGAGCTTTTCATTCTCATTCTCAAAATATTTCGATGTAATAATTCACAAGCATTAAAAAAACTAATAACTCACCATGATTTTGTGTATTTTAATGAACTTATATATACATATGTCCCTTGTGGCCATTAATTAATATTATAATACATTTGGACGTACATACTTTAGCTGGTATTAACCACAAGAAGAGTCCCCTTACATTTTGAATGCAACTCCATGCTAAAACATGAAGTTGCATCCAACATACAAGATAGGCTCTTATTCTTCTCAATGCACATAAATATATCCGTAACAAAAATGTAGTACAATGGTAACCAAGGAGTAACGCAAATACATCCATGTACATAAATTTTGAAAGTTATATATATATATATATATATATATATATATATATATATATATATATATATATATATATATATATATATATATATATATATATATATGTGATTTGAGGTCTTTGTTGACGTTTTTTAAACTTTTAAACTATATCGCTTAGAGATTTTAAGGATAGAAATTCATATTAAGCTCGAAATGTAGCTAAATCATATTAAGGATAGAAATTCATATTAAGCTCGAAATGTAGCTAAATCATCTATTTACAGCAACAAGGTAAGTGAACCATCAAAAGTTGATAATAAAATACAAATTTTTCAAAATTGCTCAAAAGTATAAATAACTGCTCAAAAGGATAGAAATTCATATTAAGCTCGAAACATAGCTAAATCATCTATTTACAGCAACAAGGTAAGTGAACCATCAAAAGTTGATAATAAAATACAAATTTTTCAAAATTGCTCAAAAGTGTACCTTTTAGTTTGTAATTCCATGATTGATTATTGTAGAGCAACAACCATTTCTCTATACAACCTACAATCAATTCACATATAGATTTAAAATCAAACATGATGTATAACATAATTTTGATTCTTATATTTACACAATAATAAAAATCAATCAAGAAAATACATGGATAGAGATAAATGGTAGACAAAGAGTACATAGATAAATACATAAATAATAGTAAAGATAAAAAAAGTCTTATCAATTAATTAGATGGATATTTAAGTAATCAGATAGAAAGATCATGAATGAAGAGATAGATAGATAAGTACTAGGCATACTATTAGATAGATAAACAAATAAATAACTAGAGAGATAGAAAACGAGATGTAAAATAAGCAATATTATTAAAAGGTGGAAAGATGGATATCTTTATATTTTTTATGAGATTTTATACCCTAGACATATGGATATAATTATCTTGTGTTGCAGAGAAATCTAAGAACGAAAAAGACATTAATTGTTATTTTAGCTTTTCTATATATCTACATTTTGATGAATCAAATCTCAATTCAAATCTACAAGTTAAGTCTCTAGTCTACACTATAATTGCAACCATGAGATAATATTTAGAGTTGTTCATCCTATTCTACATACACAAATACTCATTGAATAAAAAAAAATTCAATAAAAAATATATTTTGCTTCAGAGTCTTTCAATCAAAAGTTTTACTCATAATAAAAACTTTCATCAAAAGATTTTCTAATATACAATACTTTTATCAAAACATTTTTTTATCAAAAGTTAATTTAATTTAGAAGTCTCAAATGATTTGAGGTTCCTCAAAATTGCTAACATGTCATCAAGTAATATGGGTTCCTAGTACAATTTCGTATAAAGACTGCTCAAATAATGAATAATGGAACATAGCTATGTCTCATAAAAAATTGTGGATAATTTATAACATATCAATTCATTATTTCAACGTCTCATAAAAAACATAATGATATATCAATAGAATAATGAAAAAAAATTAGTAATTTATTCCAAATGCCCAACCATATTAAATATCCATAATGTAATCATATATTGATTACCAACCATCAATGGTGGTAAGAAAAACTCATGGTATGGTAAATAAAAATCTTTATTCTTCTTAGTATGCCTTTGTATTTGACCTATCACACTATTGGCTATGTGTTGAGAGAGGCTAAGTATCAATCTCGTATGTCCCTCACTCAATTCTCTAAATGCCCTTAATTCCTCATGGATTAGGATGCTCGTGGACACTACTATAAACAGGGGGCATAGCGACACCCCCATTGGAAAAAAGCGGGTTTTGTTGCTTATGCGATGAAAGCATTGCATAAGCAATGGAACTCTTTTTTATAAAAAAAAAAAAAGAAGTCTCTTCGCACAAGCGATGTAGAGCCTCGCTTATAAGATGCTACTTTGGACCGTTGCAAATAGCATTGCTATCTAGCGACACTCCTACCGACATTGGCAAACTGATTGCGATGATGTAGCATTGCATAAGTGACATGACGAGATTTCAAAACGCTGCATAAGCAACACTCTGGAATGTTAAAAAAATTTTGATTTCTCCCAGCACAATTTGTGCGGGGATTGAGACGAGAGAGAGAGAGAGAGAGATAGATAGATAGATAGAGAGAGAGAGAGAGAGCACATGCACACAACCTCCTAGCTAGCAACGGTCAGAGAAGCACAAAGGTATGCTCATACACACACACATACACACACAGATTTACACACACATATACTTATGCATACACACACATATACACACATAGACACATATATACACACATAGACACATACACACACATGCACACATATACACGCACATACACACACATATATAGGTTTACACACACATACATGCATACACACACACATATATACACACATAGACACATACGCACACATAAACACACACATACATACACACACATTTACACACACACACACATACAACACACATAGACACACACATAGACACATAGACACACATGTATATACACATAGACACACACACACTTACACACACATACACACATAGACACATACACACACATACACAGATTTACACACACACATACACATGCATACACACATGTATATACACACATAACACACACATAAACACACATAGACATACACACATAGACACACATAAACACACACACACACATACAGACACACATACACACACATACACACATATACACACATAGACACACACACATACACACATAGACACACACACATACACACGCATTTAGACACACACATACACAGAGAGACACACACATACACACATAGACACATAGACACATACACACACACATACACACATAGACACATACACACACATATATACACACATAGACACATACACACACACATACACACATACATACACATTTACACACACACACACAAACACATCCACACAGACACACACATACACACATAGACACAGACATACACACATAGACACTCACACACACATACACACACACACATACACACACACACATATAGACACATACACAGATTTAGACACAAACACACACATGCATACACACACATATATACACAGATAGACACACATATACACACATAGACACACACACACACACACATACACACATAGACACACATACACATAGACACATACACACACATACACATACACATAGATTTACACACACACATACACATGCATACACACACACATATATACACACATAGACACACACACACACACACACACACACACACACATACACACACATACACACATACACACATAGACACACACACACACACATACACCCACACATACACACACAAACACACGTCCACACACATTTCCACACACACATATATACACATACATACGTATATGCACACGTAGACACACACATACACACATAGATACATACACATACACACATAGACACATACACACACATATACACATAGATTTACACACACACATACACATGCATACACACACATATATACACATACACATGTATATACAGACATAGATACACACATACACACATAGACACACACACACACATACATATATAGACACGCACACACACATACATGTCACGAGGAAGGAGATAAGGAAGAGAGCTCACACACACACTCTCACCCTCAAGGAGAAGCACACACACAGATTGAGGCAAGGAAGAATAATCTTCTTCTTCTATTACATAAAAAGGAATGTACAATAATGACCTAAAAACAAGAATACAACAAGTGCAATATATAAAGATCATTACATAAGGAAAAACCTAATGTCCATGAATGAGTGAGCTGGCAAGGAACAAATGTGCTATCACTCTCGGTAGATATATCTAATAAAGCTCAATGAAGTATCCCTGACATATACCGGCGCGACCACTATATATGTCAGAGAAACAAAAAATTGGTACGTGGCATCCTGAATCATCACATGTTGAGCTTGATATCTCAACACTCCCCCTCAAGCTCAATGCCATATCCTGTAATCGAAGCATCTCCCAAAGCTTCTTCAATTTCTCAGCTCCAAGTGCTTTGGTGAAAATATCAGCAACCTGCTCATCTGTTCTCACATAAACAAGATCAATATCACGTGCTAATACCTTCTCTCTGATGAAGTGATAATGTACCTTGATATGCTTTGCTCTAGCATGGAAAATAGGATTTTGTGCTAACTGTATGCTGCTAAGATTATCACAATAAATAGTGATAAGCTTTCCCACTTCCACACCTAAATCTGCAAGTAACATTTCCAGCCATGATGCCTCACATGCTGCCATTGCAACACCTTTATACTCAGCCTCTTCGACAAAGCAACAGTGGGTTGCTTCTTACTGCTCCATGTAACAGTTGCACTCCCAAGTGAGAACAGAAAACCACTAGTAGATCTTCTATCTGGAATGCCACAAGCCCAATCTGCATCAGTGTATCCATAAACCTACAAATCTACACCAGCCTCATAAAACAATGCATAATCCAAAGTAGCACTCACATAACGTAGAGTGTGCCTCAGAGCATCCAAATGTGGTTTCCTGGGAACCTGCATAAACTGACTTTCAAGTCCAATAGTATAACTTAGATTAGGCCTTGTAATTATGAGATATATAAGACTTCCCATAATTTTCCTGTACATAGTAGCATTTTCCAATGCTTCACTTGATGTAGTATCCAACTTCAAATTCGGATCTAATGGCATAGAAATTGGTTTACAATGAGCCATACCATACTTTTGCAGCATATTCAAGGCATATTGCCTTTGCGACATCCATATACATGTTTCTATATGTATAAACTCAATGCCCAAGAAATAGTGCAGCACACCAAGATCTTTCATGTCAAATTCTTGCATAAGAAGTTGCTTTACCTCTTTGATGCTTCCTTCATTATCACCACCTACAATCAGGTCATCAACATAAATAGCTACAATAGTGATGCCATCATCAGCCTTCCTTGCATATAGTAAGTGGTGTGCATCACACATATAAAACCCAATGCTGCTTAAGTAATTAGCAATCCTTGCATGCCATGCACGAGGGGCTTGCGTCAGCCCATACAAAGCCTTTTGCAACCTACAAACATATTCTGGATGCTTTGAATCTTCATATCCTTGTGGCTGCTCCATATATACTTCTTCATGTAACTCACCATGTAGGAAAGCATCCTTCAGATCCATCTGATGCAAAGTCCATCCTTTTGATGTAGCTAATGCAACAAGTGTTCTGACACTAGACATTTTAGCTACGAGGCTGAATGTTTCCTCATAATTAATGCCATATGTATGTGCATATCCTTTAGCTACCAATCGTGCTTTATACCTGCTTATGCTACCATTAGCATTATGCTTTACCTTGTAAACCCATTTGCAACCTATGGGTTTCTTTCCTTGCGGCAATGGAACCAGCTTCCATGTATCATTTCCATAAAGTGC
Source organism: Ceratopteris richardii (assembly GCA_020310875.1). NCBI lineage: Eukaryota > Viridiplantae > Streptophyta > Polypodiopsida > Polypodiales > Pteridaceae > Ceratopteris > Ceratopteris richardii. Next base: position 78,699 of record MU261114.1, on the reverse strand, counting down.
AGCCATCTCCTCATCCATAGCTTTTTCCCAATCTACAATTCCAATTGCATCTTCAAAGCAAGAAGGTTCAGCATCTTGTATTATTTTTGTCATGTAGGCATAATGATGAGCCATATAACTGTCATACATCAATCGTTGCACTCAATTCCGCATCCTCCCAGATCTTCTTGGTCCTCGGTCACTTCTCCTTGTATCATCTGTATGTGCCCTTCTTACTCCTGGAGTCTTCACAGAGGGCAGTCCAAGTTCCTCATCCAGACTCTTTTCTGAATCACTTGAATCTCCATCAACGTCTTCAAAACCTGGACATGTTTTATGACCTGCAGAAAGCTTTTCTTTATCTTTCTTGGATGTATTTGATGAATTTGTTGGACTGAAATTTCCATGCAATCTTCCACTCCATGGATTTGAGTTGGAACTATTGCTTGGTGATGCATCCGGTCCACTCAAAACTTAAGATTATGCACTTGATTTTTCAGCATTTTCTTTGTCATTTGGTTCAAGATTCAGTCCTTCTTTGGCATTTGCATAGAAGCTTGACATTTCATCAAATACCACATCTCTATTCACCTTTACCTATCGTGTGAGTGGGTTATAACATTTATATCCCTTTTGCTCAAGGGAGTATCCAATGAAGACACACTTTTCTGCTTTTAGATCAAGTTTCATCCTCAATTCATCTGGGACATGTACATATGCAATACAGCCAAAAGCTTTCAAATGTGATAAGTTTGGCTTGTTACATGTAAACTTCTCTTCAGGTGTAACTTAATGTACAATAGAAATCGGAGTTTTGTTCATGATGTATGCACAACTTGTGCCGAATAACAATGAGGCATATTCTTTTCAGTCATCAAGGCTCTTACTATTTCTGCAATATGTCTAGTTTTGCGTTCAACAATGCCATTCTGTTGTGGTGTGTACCTAGATGAAAACTGACGCTGAATTCCATGATTTTTTAGAAAACTTTTGAACTCATTTGACATGTATTCACCTCCTCCATCAGATCTTAATGTCTGAATGTACTTCCCTATCTACTTTTCCACCATAGCTTTAAAATTCTTGAAGTGAGTGAACACCTCGCTCTTCTCTTTCATGAAATATACCCATACTTTGCGTGTATGTTCATCAATGAAAGTAACATAAAACCTGCAACCGCCCATAGATGTGGTCTTTGTTGGACCCCAAACATCTGTATGTACTACTTCTAGTACATTCTCACCAACATGCTTGTCATGTGGAAATGATGCTGACTACATCAATTTCAGCCTTTGCAAGTTTGCATGTCCAATCTATTTGTGCCACATCTCTATATCTGCAATAACTCCTGCACCTTTTGCAAACATGGCTGCATTCATCTCAAGAATCTTCACATTTAAGGTGAAAATCCTACCAACTTTGTTTCCTTTGGCAACCAATCGTCCATCCTGCTTGTACTCTTCTACATATAATCCATCAGCATTGAACCTGACTTGTAATCCCTGGTCATTCATTTGTCCAACAGAAACTAGATTCTTTGTTATATTTGGAACATGCAACACATCAAAAAGATGTTTTACCTTTCCATCCTCCATCGATAGTGCTATGTTTTGTGTATGCTCAATAGGATGTGATGTGTCATCACCTGTTTCAACATATCCAAGAACTGGTAATTTTTGCAAAGTACTAAACCATTCCGCATGACCAATCATGTGATTTGAAGCACTTGAGTCAACATACCAAACATTATCATTTGATTTTGAAACATCAGCAGACATCATATTCATCATGTGATGTTGAACCATGAATAGCTTCTTAGAATCATCTACACTTGTGGATGCATAGTTATTCTGATGCCTTCTATTATTTTGATTCTTGAACCTACAATCACGTTCAAAGTGTCCAGGTTTACCACAATTCCAACATCCTTTACTGTCATTACCTAAATCATTTCTTTGGAAATTTCTGCGGCCTCTTTGGCTGCCCGTGCCTTGAAACTGTCCTCTTCCTCTTGCATTCTGTTGTTGAGTTTGTTCTTGGTTACTATTTCCTCTTTCACTTCCGAAACCTCTACCTCTGCCTCTTCCTCTACTAGAGTAGAATACATGTTCAAAACTAGATTTTCCTTGGGAGTTTGAATCCTCACCAAGATTATTTTCTTCAATAATCAGCATAGATACCAAATCAGTAAAATTTGGAATATTTTCCCTACTCTGTATAGAAGTTTTGAATTGCTTATATGTAGCTCCTAAACCACGAAGACACACTTACACCTTATCATCATCATCATCTACATTCATGCCAATAGATGCAAGTGACTCACATATGCTTTTGATTTTCAAGGTGTAGTCACTTATCGACATGCTCTTGTTCTCCAATGTATGCAGCTCGTTCTTGAGTTGCAATTTTTGTGCCTTTGTATTGGTCTCATGTGGCCAAACTGTTCCAAGACTCTTTTGGAGTCTTGGCATCCTATATGTGTCCAATCATGCTATCATGTATGCTAACAGATATCCAGTGGCCTTTTCCCATCAGGAAATTCTTCATTCTGAATCTCCAAGCATGGAAGTTGTTCTTATCCAACTTATCGCTCATAAGCTGACTCATTCCATCTGCATTTGCCATTTCTATAGCAATTCACAACATTGCAAAACACTACAAGTAGCACTTCTGCTTGAACACTGTCGCACTATGATGTGACAGTTCGATCTCAGAAAAACACAGTTTTTGTGTAACAACAGTACACGGAATCTCTTGAAATTCTGGGTTTGGAATATATCTGTGTTTTCGAACACAACGCAAGTTAGACTTTCTAAAACTGACCTGATTTTTCTACGGGCCCTACCTTGTGGGCTCGAAATGGAGGTCGAGATGGCTCTGAAACTTCAATATGACAAAAACAAGTGACCCTAAAGGGATTACTCTCAAAAATATTTTGAGGTCTTCTACCTTCATGCCGACTTTCGTAGCAAATGGAGGTCGTTTGTGAATCGCGTTTTCTCCACACCTTGTTGCGTGCTCTTCACCGTCGCCTTCTCCACGGGCTCTCTACAACCACATTGGCTCTGATACCATGTCACAAGGAAGAGATCTCACACACACACTCTCACTCTCAAGGAGAAGCACACACACAGATTGAGGCAAGCAAGAATAATCTTCTTCTTCTTCTTCTATTACATAAAAAGGAATGTATGAGAATGACCTAAAAACAAGAATACAAGTGCAATATATAAAGATCAGAACATAAGGAAAAACCTAATGTCTATGAATGAGTGAGCTCGCAAGGAACAAATCTGCCATCACTCTCAGTAGATAAATCTAATAAAGCTCAATGAAGTATCCTGACATATACCAGCATGACCACTATACATGTCACAGAAACGAAAAACTGGTACGTGTCATCCTAGATCATCACATGTTGAGCTTGATATCTCAACAATACACACACAGACACATACACACACACACATACACACATAGACACACACATACACACATATACACACACGTACACACTCAAACATAGACACATATGCACACATATATGCATACACACACATACACAAAGAGACACATACACACACATGCACATACATGCATACATATGCATACATAATGCATATGCATATGCATACATACATACTTACATGCATACACACAGATATACAGACACATACACACACACATGCATACATAATGCACATGCATATGCATACATACATGATTACATGCATACACACACACATAGACACATACACACACATACACATAGATTTACACACACACATACACATAGATTTACACACACACATACACATGCATACACACACACATATATACACACATAAACGCACACATATACACATAGACACAGACACATACACACATAGACACACACACATACACACAGAGATATACACTCACACATACGCACATAGACACATATACACTTATACACACACACAACTACACACACATATATACACACACACATACACACATAGACACATACACACTTACACACACACACATACACAGACATACTTCCACACACATTTACACACACATACACATGCATATAGACACATATATATAGATACACACGTATATACACACATAGACACACACATACACACATATACACACATAGACACACACACACATACACACACACATACGCACACACATATGGACACATACACACACATATATGCATACACACACATAGAGACATACAGACGCATATATGCATACACACACATAGAGACACATACACATATATAGAGATAGAGTTTGTGTTTGAATAGTCGCATAAGTGGTGTCTAAAAGAGATGTGAAAACTTATGGCTCATCATCTTGATAATGCACGATATGCATTGCTTTTATTTGTTATATTTATATGTGTAACTATATATATACATACATAATATTAACATATATATACACATATATTTACATATATATTTATACACATATTTATATACACACACATATATACACAAACATACACACACATCATGTCACATGCATACATATATATGTGTGTATGTATATATATGTGGATATGCGTATGTGTGTTTATGTATGTATGTATGTATATGAGAGAGAGAGAGAAGAGTGCGACTAGAGGTACACATACAAGTGTACACACACATACACATCCATGCACACACATACATGCACATTTACACACACACATACACATGCATGCAACTACACACATATAATGAATACACACATAGACACATACGCATACTCACATACACATACATATACTCATATACACATACACATACATAATCATATGTACACACACATAGATTCACATAATCATATTTACATGCATATATACACATACACATGCATATGCACATATAGTTACACATACATACACACACATGCATACACACATATAGACACACATACATACATTATATATATATATATATATATATATATATATATATATATATATATATATATATATATATATATATATATATATATATATATATATATATATATATATATATATATGTGTGTGTGTGTGTGTGTGTGTGTGTGTGTGTGTGTGTGTGTGTGTGTGTGTATATGTATGTATGTATGTGTGTGTATATATATATATATATATATATATATATATATATATATATATATATATATATATATATATATATATATATATATATATATATATATATATATATATATATATATATATATATATATATATATATATATATATATATATATCCTAGTTCAAAAACCCTATTATACATATTCTTATTCAGAAATCCTATTTCAAAAACCCTAATTCAGAAACACTAATTTTGATATTAAGGTTATATAAACCCTAATTCAGCCTTTTAGCCATATGATTGAAGTATATGTACACATTGCATCTATTCCTCTCACCACCTACTAGAGAGATGTCTCTTTTGCCAATCTTATGCCTCTATATATAGCTACTCGAATCAACAAGGATCATAATATATATAAAGATACATAAAAATTGTGTAGATACACATACATAAATATAAAATGATGGAATAGATACATTATGCATCACACATACATGCCTATATGCACACATTTATACATATACATGCATACATATTTAGATAGACACATTTATACATATACACATATACATATATAGATGTACACATCACATATACATGCCTACATGCACACATGTATACTTATACATGCATACAAACACACTTGCAAATATTACACAAATGCATATGCATACATATGTGTGCATACTAATACATATATACATATATCACACACATGCACACACATACATATACATGAAACACATATATGTGCATACTTACACATGTATACATATAATACACATGAATACACACACATATGCATACATACATGACAAAAATTTACTCCTCGAAAATAAAGCTATGTATAAAATTTTAGGCATACCCCTGAGCTTCATGTTCTAACTTAAAAGAACATGATTTCATCTCTCTAGTAGGATTCATCAATATTCTAGTTGAATAAAGAAGAATCTATTATCTTATATCCATTCAAATGATTCAAGTTATTGATCGATAACTAGAGTAGGATTTACTATCTAATCTACTCATATGTTTTCATTATTGCCATCATTTTGGTAAAACATCAATATAGTCTCATCTTCATTATCCTTAATGATTTCATTTATTTCTTCTATTGTTAAATCTGTGTTCTCATGAATGACATCATCTATTGATGGACTTATATCGATTTCTGATAATTCCTCTTGATCATCAGTAGAATCAGCATGTAGAGTATTATCCTCTTCATCAAAAAGATAATTATTATTATCATGTACAATGATTCTAATTTCTCTTTCAGATGTTGATGTATCAGTATCTGATGGTGAATCATCAGAAGGACTTTCTTCGATCTTTGTAACAATAAACTATTCAAACAATGACCTACCTCTAGGTTTCATCTTCCATGCTCTTCAATATATGCTTCAGCACCAAGGAACTCAGTGTTTGGCTTTGAGTTGTATGCGTATCTTGGCAAAACAGTTTGAATCTCTTCTTCCAGACGAATCGCATAATCCTTCACTACACTCTCCTCATCATTTTTGTAGAACTATGAGCAAATCAATAGTATTGGGGTAAGAAGCTTATTTTGGCAAACATCAGTGTCAACTTCCCGAAGATAACTGGTTGCATTAGGAAGTTCGATCATTGAGAGTTGCTCTAAAAATGAGACATGTATGTTTCATTACGAAGTTTGATCACTGACACTTGCTATTTGTGATTAAGCTTGAACTAATTGGAAAGTACAAATGAAGGTGAGCATAACATTCATGAGAGCCTCGTATCTAACAAAGCAAGGATTAAGTGCTTGACACTACCAAGATATAATGGAGGTGGTATCGCTTATGCGACGAATGCCCGTAAAAAAAAAAAAATCGAAAATAGCACCGTCGCTTATGCGACGCTAGCGTCGCATAAGCGACGGTGCTCGTTTTTTTTTTTCAATTCGAGTGCGTCGCTATGCCCCCTATTCTTTGTAGTGATTAAGTGTTTGACACTGCCAAGATATAATGGAGGTGGAAGGCTCGAGAAGGTAGAACTAGAAAAGAGATGAACCTAAGCCAAGATATTGAAGTGGAAAGCTCGAGAAGGTAGAATCGGGAAAGAGATGACGACCAATTTGAAGTGCAGGAAGGCTACACAACCATGATTAAAGATATTCCTATGTGAGTACAACATGCCTAATTTATTCCCTACATACGCTATTTTATGGGAGGGCACCTTCTGTGAACCGAACAGATTGTTTCACTTCCTGATCACAAGCAGTGCCATATCCAGAAAGCGTAGATTCCATACCAATGTTCAGTTATGTAGCGGAGTAACGTAGATACTATAGCAGCGTTGAGGCAGGAAGCAGAAGAACGCAAGCTCGGCTGAAATGCTATGCATAGCGTGAGTTCATGCAGCTGCTCATCATCATCCAACGATGAACGTTCTGGTGTCTGAATAGCAGAATCGAGTGATCTACATCCCGCGCATCTTTTTTCCATCCCGAGCAGCATCCTGTTGAGTCGCGTGGCCAGAGAGTTCTACGTGATGTCGAAGGTTGTCGAGTCCTTGCCTAAGCAGCTGGCGACAGATTCGTTGCCGAAGGATGTTCATCGACAGAAGCGCCCCGATGTTTTCACATGGTTTTGTGTTCTGTTGAGCACGGTGAGCGCCATGCTTATGGGTTATGATATTGGCATCATGAGTGGCGCCATCCTCTTCATTCAAGAAGAGCTCCATCTCAGTCTGTTCGAGGAAGAGGTCGTTGTGGGATCACTCAATCTTTTTGCTGCTTTCGGCTCTCTTGCCTCTGGCGTCATAACCAACTTCTTTGGCCGGCGCAAGGCTCTACTGGTTGCCTCTACTCTTTTCTTTGTCGGCGCAGTCGTCCTTGCTGCATCTGTCGATTTCGGATTGCTTCTCGTTGGACGCTTGCTCACAGGACTTGGCGTGGGCTTTGCGATGATGATAGCACCTCTGTATTCAGCCGAAATATCCCCAGCTAGTGTTCGTGGATTCTTAGTCTCCTTCACAGAGGTTTTTGTTAATGTGGGGATTCTACTCGGGTACATCATCGGTTTCGCCTTTCAATTTCTAAGCCCAGCATACAATTGGAGGCTGATGCTCGGGGCTGGAGCTTTGCCAGCCATTCTCTTGGCTGTGGGTGTGCTCGTTGTACTACCTGAGTCGCCACGATGGTTAGTCCTACAAGGCCGAAATGAGGAAGCCAGAGATGTGCTTCGAGATGTTGTTTGTGGGAAGAACGAGGCGGAAGCTCAGAGGAGGTTGGAGGAAATCATGTTAGCAAACGAAGAAGAAGGGGGAGACGGAGCTGGGTGCTTTTCCAGCGGATGCAGAAGTCTCAGAAATAGAAACGAAGCGAAACGGATGCAGACGTCTGATGGTGAGCACTGGATCACATCTCCATTAGCTCGAATGTACGTGATAGCAATCGGCATCAATTTTTTCCAACAGGCAACCGGCATAGATGCGTTAGTGTACTACAGTCCAGTTGTATTCAAGCGAGCAGGAGTGCATGGAAAGGTTGGCAAGCTGGGCGCAACCGTCGGCATGGGAGTCATGAAATTGGCGTTCGTGCTCGTTGCAACCTACCTCTTGGACTTCGTTGGAAGAAAGAAACTATTGTATGTGAGTGCAACCGGCATCATCGCCTGTCTCACAACTGTAGCAGTGACGTTCGTGCTCCTAGGGCTAAACTCTGCCGAGGGAGACTCTCTCATCGGGGTAAACGAACAGAAGGTTCCGGCGCGGTCATCTGTGATAGGGGAGGCGGTGACGATAGCGGCGATTGTGGCGTATGTCGCGTTCTTCTCTGTTGGTTTCGGCCCTATAAGCTATGTGCTGACATCAGAGATCTTCCCCCTGCGCCATAGGTCGACAGCGGTGGGTGTGTCCGTTTTCGTGAACAGGATAGTGAGCGGGACGGTGTCCTTGACATTTTTGAGCATCGCCAAGGGGGTGACGCCGGCAGGTACATTTGGGCTATTCGCAGGCCTAACAGCGATGTCGCTGCTATTTGTATGGATGATGGTGCCGGAGACCAAGGGGCGTACGCTCGAGGAGATCACTCATCTATTTGCGCGCCCAAATCCTGCACCATCCATCCATGGTGTTGATGCTGCTCGTATTAGTTCTTGCTCCACACGCATTGTCGAGCTTGCTCCCACAACCAAGGAACAGGGGACTGCCTCTCTGACACCATCTTCATAGAAGCAAATTCTTAACCAAGGAACAGGGGAATGCCTCTCTCACACCATATCCATACAAGCAAATTCTTGGATGTATTTGCTGTTAGTGCATCATTTGAAGCTTTTCTCATCATTTGGATGTATTTGCTATTTGTTGAGGCTTTATTATTTTGTATCTCTTTTTTTTTCCTTACCTCTCGATATTGGCACTTTTTCTTCTCTTGCTTTTTGAGAGAGAGAGAGAGGGGGGGGAAGGGAGAAGGGAGAAGTAAGAGGAAGGAAGGAAAAATGGGATTGAGTCTAGATGAAGTCGACGATTGGACTATTGAACTACTTGGGTATGGGGGATGAAAACTTACAATTGGGTATGGGGGATGAAACCTTGTAAGTTGAATTCCTCTCAGGGCCTCCAACAAATTGTTACTAATTAAGGTTCTTTAAATTGATTTTTCTTGCTTTTTTCGCAAGATTTTCTAAATGAAGTTTTTAAATGTTTTCTTAACTAATATTTATGGCTTACAACTTTCGTCTCGAATCTCGATTCGACGAAATTTCTTTTAAATGTACTCAAAGCTTTTGCACTTTGGATAGATCGGTAGATAGATAGATCACTAGATAGGAAGAAGGATTCTTTTGGAAATAATTCTCTAGAAGTGCCTCTAATTTGGCAAACCTTATCTAATTATAATCTAATGTTTCTTTAGCACAAATTACATTGGAAATTCTTTAAAATCCAAAGAAATTACATTTAAGAGAGAGATTCGAAGATATTGGAGGGTGTGAAACATTCACGTCTACACTAAATTCAATGGTGTTTTACAAGATATATGAAGATAGAAACTCTCATTCTCTCTCCCATTTTTATTTTATGTTATCACTTTCAATTCACTTCGATTTTTTCTTCTTTTAGAGGTGCACATTGCTAAAGATGTTAAGAAAAAAAGGTGCACATAATATTTTTCCGTTGATTTGAAAAATCTCCACACATATAAACGGAAAAAGATTTAATATTCAAAACCACTATTCTCGCAGGATCCACTTGCTTTTAAGTTCGTTTTCCTCAAGAAATAGCACTCGACTTTGTTTAACGGGTGGTATTATTATAAATTTTTATCTTTTTGCCTATAAAAACTAGGGATTTTTCTATGATCCATCCCGTGGGAGTCTCCTTGACATTGTTAGCATATTTCCTTCAAAATTTTCCAAAGGGCTTTGCTTCTAGTCACACTCTAGAGAGCCTTTGAGTAGCCAATGGCCTCATCTAGGAGATCTTTCTTATGTTTTTACTATAGGATCAAGTTGGAGCGATCTAAAACTTGTTTACAAATGATCGAGATCTCTTGGAAAGAGAAAAAATGGGGGCCGATGTCCTCTCTCCCCCTATATAACACATCTTTTGGACCACATGGGGAACCTCATATATTTTTTTGCCCCTAAAATTGGCCCATATCCCATGGTGGATATTTTCCATAACAGAACCACTTTCTGTTGGAGATAGATTTCTACGGAAGCATGCAAACACCACAAGGAAGAAGAAGAAGCTTGGAGCACAAACACACAATACTGAATGTATTACTAGAGAATGTAGAAAGATAAGTAGCCCATTAGGGCAATAGGCGTATATACAAACAAGCTGGGAAAAAAAACCTCCTAAAGAGGGAAAAAAGTGCCCTGGTGGTCCTAGTCCTACTGTGTTCACACCCATCACTACCTAAATATATCAACAAATCCCCCCTGTGAGTGATGCGGTGAACAAGAAGCTGGCACTCATGTATAAGGAAGTGCCAAGCTATGTGGAAATTACTCCACAAAACGAAGTAAGCCCAAAGCTTTGTGGAAAGTTTCAAACTTCTCCCTAGGCAGAGCCTTCGTGAAAAGGTCTGCAATGTTCTCCTGCGTGGGCACATATGCCAAGCTGATCTCCCCAGCAGAGAACCTCTCCCTGACATAGTGATAATGCACCTCAATGTGCTTAGTACGAGCATGGAACACAGGGTTCCTTGCAACTGCCAATGCACTCTGACTGTCAGTGAAGATGGTGGTGGCAGAAGACTGGCCAACACCTAAATCAGCCATAAGGCGTCTGAGCCACACACACTCAATAATCACTGTGAAAGTTGCCCTATACTCAGCCTCACAACTAGAAGTGGCCACAGTAGGCTGCTTCTTGCTCAACCAAGATATACATGAGCTACCAAGCATGAAGCAAAAACCACTCGTGGACACACGAGTGTCATAGCAACCAGCCCAATCAGAGTCAGAAAAAGCATGCAAATCTGGCGGTAGTGATCCCCCCTTGGGATAAAACAACCCAAGTAGCCGAGTACCACTCAAGTAGCGAAAGATGCGCTTAACCGCCTTCCAATGTGTGACTCCTGGGCAATGCATAAACCTGCTCATCTGTGAGACAGCAAACTGAATATCTGGTCAAGTAATGCATAAGTAAATCAAGCATCCAACAGGCTGCTAATAGAGAACAGCATCAAATGCATCTCCAGCATCATGAAGACTCAATCGTAAACCTGTCTCCATAGGAGTGGCAATAGGCTTACAATCTTCAAGGCCAAAACGCTGCAATAATATGTCAATATATCTCGTTTGACACAAAGCCCTTCCACCATCAACTTGCATAAATTGAATGCCCAAATAGTGATGCAAATGCCCCAGATCAGACATCTCAAATGAGGCATGCAAATCAGCCTTGAAATCAGCAATATGCTTCTCAATAGGACCAGTGAGCAGCATGTCATCAACATAGACAACAATGATCAGAAGCACATCATTAGCACGCTTAACATATAAGGTGCTTTCAGTTGAACTGTTCTCAAAACCATGTGCAACCAGATAGGCATGTATCTTCTCATACCAAGCATGTCGTGCTTGCTTTAAACCATATAATGCCTTCTTTAACCTGCACACCTAGTTTTCATGCCCTTTCTGCACAAAGCCACGAGGCTGAAAAACATACACTTCTTCATGCAAGTCACCATTCAGAAATGTTGTTTTAATGTCCAATTGATATACATTCCAACCGTGATGGGCTGCAAGTGCACAAATGCTCCGAACAGTAGTAATCCGGCATGTAGGTGCAAAGGTCTCATCAAAATCAATGCCTCTTTCCTGCGCATAACCCTTTGCAACAAGCCTAGACTTATACCTATCAAATGTACCATTAGGTTTACACTTCAGCTTGTATACCCACTTAGTGCCAATGGCCTTCTTGCCAAGAGGAAAGTCACATAAAGACCATGTACCATTCTTCATTATAGCATCATACTCAGATTGCATAGCAGCCATCCAATTTTCTGAATTATGTGCTTCATCAAAAGAAACAGGCTCATTCTCATGACAGAGACTAGACGCAGTCATAGCATAGCAATCTGATGCAAAGGAGGCACTATGAGAGCCTGAACGAGTATGATATGACAAAGGTGCATCTAATTTGTTGTCACACAAAGTCTGCACCAGCAATTTTGGCATAGTTTTTTCCTGCTCAATATCAGCTCTCTCATCAACAAGTGAATCATGTAAAACTGCATCAAAAATGGAATGATCTGCATCATCATATGAAACCTGCAAAGGCTGAGAAGTTGCCTCATTAGGACCAGCACTAGACTGTCCACCTGTAAAAAGAGGCATCAAAGTATCATACATGTCTTTGGAGCTAACAGATGTCTCCTTAGTACATGAAAGCAATGGTTGAATAGCATCTTCCACAAAGACAATATCACGGCTAACCAAAATGTGTTTATTCTGTGGATGATACAGACGATAGCCTTTACTTTCAGAACTGTAACCAACAAAAATACATTTTACTGCCTTATCATCCAATTTTCTGGGATGTTGTTCAAGCACTAGTGCATATGCCAAACAACCAAAAACACGCAGATGAGCAACAGATGGCTTGCGGTCATGCCAAGCCTCATATGGAGTGATAGACTGCAGCACTTTAGTGGGACACCTGTTCAGTACATATGCTGCACACATGACAACCTCAAGCTAGAAACTATGTGGTAAAGCCAGACTCTTGACCATGCACCTCGCCATCTCCATGAGTGACATGTTCTTTCGTTCAGCAACTCCATTCTGTTGAGGTGTATACGGCACTATGTGTTTTATCCCACGTTCAGTCAAAAATGCATTAAAATCAGAAGACATATATTCCCCCCCTCGATCAGAACGGAGGGTGCCCATTTTACATGCTGACAAATTTTCAGCCAAAACCAAGAATTCTTTAAAGCACATGAACACTTCGGACTTTACTTTGAGTGGATATACCCATGCATGCCTGGAAAAATCATCAATGAAAGTTACAAAGTAAAGGTAATTTCCAAAAGAGGATGTCTGCATAGGACCACAGACATCACTATGTACAAGCAGCAATTTCTGTGTAGCCTGAACTTATCCATCTTTTCGAAAGGAGGAACCTTGCATTTTGCCCAAAATACAGCCTTCACAAACATTTTTTCCAGGTGCCTCAAGTTTGGGCAAAGAGGACACCATTTCAGATTTCTGCAGGCGTAGCAAACTAGCAAAATTCAGATGACCAAAGCGTGCATGCCAAAGCTTTGCATCTGACATAGCCTGAGAATCATTTATTGCACATGCCAAATCATTTTCAGATCTCTCATAGTTTATGAGCTTATATAGCCCATGACATAAAATGCTAGAAGCAATAATAACATCGCCATTTGATAGATCATGAAATGTACATCTGTCATCAACAAATTTCACAACCAAGCCAATCTTGGCTAATGCAGAAACTGATAACAGATTCTTCTTGATCCCTGGCATAAATAAAACATCTAACAAAGTGAAAGAACTACCATCAGGAGTAGTCAAATTGATCTTATCAACTCCCATAACAGGATAAGAGGATTTGTTGGTGCATGTAACAGTATTCCATGTAGGGGAAGGCTTGAGTGAAGAGAAGAAACTGCGCTGGGAGGTAATATGTTTGGTCGCCCCACTGTTAAAGTACCAAACACTAAAGATGTATCAAGTCGAAGTTGCTTCGAAAATTGTGCATATTTCACATCACAATTTCGTTCAATGTAGACGACATATGATTACTATATGTTCATCATTCATATGATGAACGTAAGAGGATGACTTTGACTTGATTTAGTCAATGCGACGTAAAAGGAAAGCATTGCATATAAGTTAAAGCAACATATGTTTTTGACCTTCCTTATGACCACAATGAAAGGAAACAAACTTAGGTAATACATTTACAACTCCATGATCATCCAAACGTTTGAACCAAGAGATGAGAAGGGAGAAAAGAAATCCAATTTGCTTTTTCATATTAAACATTTAATCCACTTTGCTCTCCGTGTGGGGATTCAAATTCTAAATCTTTTAACTTTATTCGATTTCTTTAGGTTTTGTTTGTAATCAAGAACAATTATGTCTACTATAAACAAAAAGAGAAAAAAAAGAATCGGATCTTTGAACGACAGCTGGAAGAACCAAACGCAAAATGTCTCTCTTGAAAATTCTTCATGACTAACTTTGTAGTTGCAATTAAACCCAAGCGAAAAAAAATTCATTACATCACAACCATGCTGCACATAAGTTTGTTAACATATTAGATCATTAATCGGACTAGATGGTCTGAAACGGAATGACAGTAGTTCCACTTGGTGTTCATATTCATTTTCCTGAAAGAGTTCCCATGCCAAATTGTCTAGTTCAACTGTAAGTTTTCCATGGATTAAAAAAATAAAATCAACGGTATTTTTTCTCCCAATACTGAGCATCATAGTAGTGTACAGATCACATTATATGCCCACGTTCATAAAAAAAAAACAAACCATATAACTCTATGATTTGAAACAACTCAGAGAAGTATTAAATGAATTCCAAAGAGCAATAAGTGCTAATTTCAAGTACAGTTTGTGCAAAATAATTTTGAAACTACAAACTTTGAAACAACTTATCTAACAAAATCTATTTGACTCATATTTGTTGAGCGCGTAGCAGCTTCTGTAGACAGTAGTAAACGCCCATTCTTCTTCCTGCACAACATTTGCAGACTCTGTTTTTGGTGTAGAGGCCTCTGCAACAACCATTCCAGCCTCTTTCTTCTTTGCCTCTTTAGCAGCCAGTTTTGGACAGTTCTTTATGATATGATCATTCCCTTTACAGTACTTACAAAACAATTTCTCCTTTTTTGATTTCCTCATCTTTATCTTCCTTCTTCGAATATGCAGAATTACCAGATTTCTGCTTACTAGTTGAAGAGCTCCATTTTCCTTTGCCCTTCTGACTAGCCAAGAAAGCTTGATCTGCAACTCGCATAATGGACCTGTTTTGCCTGGACTGATCTTCCTGCAACAGAACAAAGACTAACTCCTCAAATGACAAGGCATTTGGATTACCTTTCATCATCAACCGAAGAGTAGAAGCAAAACTCTGATATGAATCAGGAAGACCATTCAGAACGATATGCACAAGTGAGCTATCTGGTATAACTTCATCAGCAGAAATCAACTGTTCCTTCAAGTCTTTGATCTTTGTTAGGAAACTATCCATAGAATCACCTTCATTCATGTGCTCAGTCTCCAACTATTTTCGAAGGTAAGCAACACGAGCCTCATTCCTAGCTTGGTACAATGTGATAAGTGTATCCCAAGCATCCTTAGTTGTTCTGCAAGAGCGAATATGAGGAATAATGGCACGTTTGACAGACAAAGCTATCAATGCATGTGTTTGGGCATCTCTACTATCCCAACAAATCTGCTCTGCAGTAGTTGCAGCAGAAACACCAGCACGAACAGGAATCTGCGGAATATCATCTTCGACACCATTTCATCAGCTCCAGCACCTGTATTTACAGTACCTGTAGTCAGAGGTGTAACAGGACGTCTTTCAACACTCTGCACAATGTTCCACAATCCTTTTGCAACCAATACATGTCGCATCATATAAGCCCATAATGGGTAGTTGGTACCATCCAACTTATCCTCAACAGCCAACATACGGAATACATCACTTCTTTTAGCCATGGCCGGTGACTAAAATACCTTGATGCAAAAAATTGATTGTATCTCAAAAAGTTGAACAGAACTGCCCCAACAAATTGTGCTAGACCTGTAGCAGACTTCGAGATGCTTATACTGGCGAACAGAAACTGGTATATATCATTGGCACAAAAAGATGAAATAGCATGCACAAGCACTGCGATAATGCGTTCGGAGGCCGAAACGAGCTCAGATCGCAATTTCGGCAGCACAGAGCGAAGATGTTTTGATCTCTGAAGCACCCTGAGTGTGCTCACCAAATTTTGTTCGAATCTGAGACTGCAAATGGAAGAGTGTCGATGGCGCCCTTGATGAAGCGATGACCTGCTCTGATACCAATTGTTGGAGATAGATGTCTGCGGAAGCACGCAAACACCACAAGGAAGAAGAAAAAGCTTGGAGCACAAACACACAACACTGAATGTATAACTAGAGAATGTACAAAGATAAGTAGCCCATTAGAGCAATAGGCGTATATACAAGCTGGGGGAAAAAAACCTCCTAAAGAGGAAAAAAAGTACCCCGGCGGTCCTAGTGTGTTCACACACATCACTACCTAAATGTATCAACACTTTCTTGCTTTCCAATAAAGAATTTTAAATATCTTTAAACTTAAAGTCCCACCTCATCGAGGACCAATGTAGAAGAGAGACCCCATACCTCTTCTTAGGAACAACTGTAGATTTACTCCCTAGGACACCATAGGGAAGTATACCCTGGAACGTGTATGTACAGAGAGACACTTCATAAATGCCCAACTCCTCAAGAGGGTATGGGTAGAATAGAGAGTACAAGAAGCATTCTCAAATATTTAGCAACTCAAAATTGCATCAAATGATTCACACAAAATTAGAGAGTATGATAGCATGCAACAAGACACACAAATTGAATAGCCACTACTCGTTCACCTATAGCCACTTGTTCGCCCCTGAGGTTACATGTTTAGTCCTCTTACTAGCAGGGCTCCAGATAACATAATATTCAAGCAATGCTAATGGATTCACATAAAAATTGAGAGCACAGTAGAAAAGTGTGTCAATATGCCCTCAGAAAACAACATGATATTCAAATGCCAACTAAATCCTTATTTGAAGCTTTATAGTGCACTCCACGATTAGGCCAATGATGAGGCCAAAAGTCCAAAAGACATACCCAGGCTATTGGCCATACTAGTATGTATCCTAGATGGAGAGTTACAAGAGATACAACACAAAAAGACAACAAGTTGTCTACCATATACTATAGTCATAAGTGCTCCATAGTTGCTTATATAGACAAGTTGTCTACCATATACTATAGTCATAAGTGCTCCATAGTTGCTTATATAGACATTGCGAGGCCAAATGAGTGGCACGACTCAATCCCAAATGATCCTTGGAGAGAGGCCGAAAATGGCTCCTAAAATGGACTGCACACCCAAAATGGAGTGACCGATGGCTTGGCACAAGGCAACTACCTGTAAAGAGAAGTTACTTTGGCATGCCACAAACCCCCAAAAAGCCCACCTTTAGACTTTCTCCCTATGAGTTCTTGACTGATCTTGACATTTGTAAGCCTTTAAGGTGGCTTTCATTGTAGTTCCTTGTCACCTTCACTTCTCTCACGCTAAGTCTGCATATATACTATGAGTCTTGATGGGGAAATGCCCAGTTTTGTGGGTCACAATGGGATCACCCTATTTTCATATGTGCAAAATGATGGGATGGTCGTATATTTAGAGGTGCAACTTTGTAGTGCAATGGTGCAACTTTGTAGTGCAATGCAATTGGAGTCTCCTAATTTTCAGGTGGAAGGTGTTGGGGGGTCGCTAGAAGATAGTTGGGTTGCCTTATTTTGAGGTAGAAGATAGTGAAGGGGTCACCCTAGATTTATCATGGAGTCTGAATGACTCACCTAATATTTTCCATGGATTCAAAAATGAGCTCGCCTAGTTTTAAGGTGGAAGAAGATGGGGCAAGTGCAGTTAGGCAAAATAAGCAAAGAGGCAAGTATTTTTGTGCATCGGTAGGAAACTTGGGCGGATGCATTTGGCAAAAGAGCACATCTAGTTTTTGGTGAGCTATCAAAAGTGGGTCATCTAGTTTTTTGGCTTTTAATAAAATTGGGCGACTAAGTTTTTGGGCTTGTAGCGAAGTTGGGCGGCAAACTATTGCACATAGGTAAAAATAAGGCGATTGAATTTGGTGAGCTAGAGGAAACAAGAGCGAGTGAATTTGCCGAGTTAGAGGAAACAAGGGCGAGCAATTTTGGGCTCCTTGGGTGGGGTGTTGGGAGAGGAAAATAAGGCAAGTGAATTTGGCTCCTTGGAGAAAAGTTGGGTGAGCGGATTGTGGTGTTTAGGGGAAAATAGGGCGAGCATTTTTTGTCAATTTCAAGAAATAAGGTGACTACACTTTTGGGACTTGCAAGAAAAAGGACGAATAAACTTTGGGCTGCAAGACATCAGAAGGTGACCGAATCTTCCTAGCACAACTAGAGTGCTATAGACCTTTGCATCAAGCCTTTGCATATTCTCGATGCAAGCTTCCCTTTTATTTGCTTCAAAGGAAGGATTACTTATGTTGAAAAAAAAGAACTACCTTAAAGAAATGAACCAATGTTATATACAGTGGAGAGATTATCCATCACGCTTGCTTCAATTGAAGTACGTCTTCACCCTCAAAAATGTTAACCAGGGGCAAGTTTTCTTCTTCCAAGTCTTCCAATTGTTGTATGGCACCTTGACACATCTTCTCCTTGGTTTTCAAGTGTTTGATGTAGGCTCTTTCATTCTCTTCTTTCTGTTGCAATAATCATCCCATGGCATCCTTGTTGCATTCCTGCAGAGCTATAATGCCCTTATTTTTTTATCGATATGATGAGATAGCTCTAAGCATAGCCACTTTTTCCTTAGGCTTTGGCTTCCTCACAACATTAGTACAGACATCATGAGATCATGTAGGTGAATCTCTATCCATGAATGGCATTTTGTAGAGTCCAAAATGTTCTTGGATTTCTTCCATGTCCTAGCTTTCATATAAGCCAAAATTCACCTTAACTTGGAGTAGGTTGATGTAATACCATAGTCATCTTTCTTAGTGGATTCATTATCTGATGGTTTTGATCACCTTCAAGGTTCATGCCATGCATGAATGCCTCTTCTTTACAATCTTTAGACAAATCTTGAATAGTAGGAGCAAAGGCAATACTTATCTCATGCTCCATAATCGGCTCCTTGGTCAAGTCATATGAAAGATCTAAAAATGGGGTGTCTTTTGGCACTATTGAGTAAAAAGTTGTGGCTTGAGATGTCTGTCCATATTTTGCATCTTTTGGTCCTGCATCCATAAAACTATGTGATTCGGATCATTAGGGGAAAAACGGAACTTGCTTTGGGTCTTGTAAGGATTTTGATTAAAGTTCTTAATCTAGGAGATTAAAGGGCCTCATGAAACCACTAGTGGTTTTGGAAATAACATAATCTTTGACAAAATCTTGAGCATCCATAGCCTTTTTTTATTGATGATTGACATTAAAAGGCGTGGAAGAATATAGAGAGAGAAATCACGCACTTCATGGGGGCTTGCATACTCTAATGCCTCATCCAAAGGCTAAGTGCAAATGGGGATGATCCTCTTCTTAGGAGATGCCTGAAGCCATTGGATGGCATATAAATTTAACGAAATAGGATGAAAGGCACACTTCCACCATGGGGAAGGCCTAGAACCATTGGATCTTGTGAAAGATCTAGTGGAAAGGTGCATTTCCATGAAGGGGATGATTTGGGGCCATTAGATTTTATCCAAATCTGATGGAAGAGATGGAAAGCACCTTTCATGATGAGGGGGCATCAAGGCCCTTGACTTTGAAGTTAGTCCAAAGGTAAAAAATGAGGGAGCCTCCCCTCTTATAAATCTGAATAGAATCCTTTGGATCCACATCAAATCCAAGGGCTCAAATCAAATCTCGGCTTGACTTTTCCACTTAAGGCATAGCCTTTGAATCTTAGGACCATCTAATGGTTGTAGTTCACTTGTAGGAGATCTCAAAACACTAATAGGAAAGAAACCACCAAATGAAGGTAGTTTTCTCATCTTTGACCAAGGAAAAATAAGAAAAACATATACCTAGCCTACTTGTTTAAGAGACTAGAATGTGGTCAGTACCCTCTTCTTATTGATGGATGACTTATCATTCCTTAAGCTAAAAGACCCAAGGAGGGTTCCTTTTTTTCCCTAATGTTGATTACCTAGTTTTTCTTGGCCTAACAATGTAGCGGTGCCCTTCAAAAAAATTCAGCCACTTTGATAAAGTTGCCCAAATGGAGGCACTTGCCCCATTAGAGGTGTTTACAGAAAAGTCATGTGTCCAACTTGCTTCATAGAAGGAGTTAAAAACACCAAAGAAATTGACCCAACATAAGTATTATGGAGTAATGTTTGCATAAGATAAGACATCTAGCCTTAAAGCATGTAGCTATATAGAAGCTATTGATGAGGGAATGGAAATGCATAGTGTCTCTTGATAGGGGAGCTCCACATAGAGTATTGTCTTACTTTGACCAAATGAGGTTAAATTGTGCCTATGCTATTGTAGTGATTACATTCATTGCATAAAGGCATGTGGTATCCTGAGTGGTTTAAGAAAGGGGAAAATGCATACATAAATTCCTTCCATTTTCTCTTTATTGCAAAATGTAAACGATATTCCTTATTGGGTTATTTAATTTGGTATGAAAACATTAAGTTACTTCTATGTTGAAAGGGCTACTTAATCTGTTGATATCAAAGGGAGATTGCATTCCTTTGATGGAAGATATCGACATAATGTTTCAGGATTCAACAATCACTTCCTACAGAAGATGTTTCTTATTTACTTAAATCTTAGGAAAGAGATTTATGTGCAAAGTTTAAAACACAACCTATTGTGTTGAACATAACTTCAAGTAGACTGATTTTATAACACAACGCTTATGAGTGAGATTTTGCATTTCCAAGTTCCGAGTTCAAATAAAGATCCTTTAAAGAAACGTTCTTTGCAATTGCAAGTTATAATATGTAATTAGTTCATTCATCACCAATACTCTAATTCAAAAGTTTTGTGAAACAATATGTACTACTTATTGTTCAGATTGTAATGCACCTCTAGATTCTTATTGAGTCTGGAAATGCCTTCGATCTTATTTCCATTACTTCGCTTCATCTTGCCTAGTTGAGGAGCCTCTTGATCAATAAGACAGTGCACCTTAGACCCATCCAACACATCTTCTCTGCATTTAAGCACACACTAGTTATTATAGTCCATCCTTACGTTGAGATCAAGGTCCTCAAACCTCCTCCAATCTCTCATCTCCTACTTACAAATGTTCTTTCAAATGTGAAAAACTTTAGACAGAATATTTTTGGCTTTCTATCTATCTATCTATCTATCTATCTTACTATCTATCTATCCATCCATCCATCCATCCATCCATCTATCTATCCGTCTATCTATCTATCTATCTATCTATGTATCTATCTATCCATCTATCCATCTACCATCTATCTATCTATCTATATATCCATCTATCTATCTATCTATCTACCTACCTACCTATCTAGCTATCTATCTAGCTATCTATCTGTCTGTGTGTCTGTCTGTCTGTCTATCTATCTATCTGTCTCGTCATCATCATCATCCTGTTGGAGCATGTTCATCGAGCACATCCTGGTGTCTGAATAGCAGAATCGAGTGATCTACATCCTGCGTATCTTTTTTCCATCCCGAGAGCAGCATCCTGTTGAGTTACGTGGCCACAGAGTTCTCCCGTGATGTCGAAGGTTGTCGACTCCTTGCCTAAGCATCTGGCGACAGATTCGTTGCCGAAGGATGGTTATCGACAGAAGCGCCCCGATGTTTTCACATGGTTTTGTGTTCTGTTGAGCACGGTGAGCGCCATGCTTATGGGTTATGATATTGGCATCATGAGTGGCGCCATCCTCTTCATTCAAGAAGAGCACCATCTCAGTCTGTTCGAGGAAGAGGTCGTTGTGGGATCACTCAATCTTTTTGCTGCTTTTGGCTCTCTTGCCTCTGGCGTCATAACGAATTTCTTCGGCCGACGCAAGGCTCTACTGGTTGCTTCTACTCTTTTCTTTGTTGGTGCAGTCGTCCTTGCTGCCTCTGTCGATTTCGGATTGCTTCTCGTTGGACGCTTGCTCACAGGTCTTGGCGTCGGTTTTGCAATGATGATTGCACCTCTGTATTCAGCCGAAATATCCCCAGCTAGTGTTCGTGGATTCTTAGTCTCCTTCACAGAGGTTTTTGTTAATGTGGGGATTCTACTCGGGTACATCATCGGTTTCGCCTTTCAATTTCTAAGCCCAGCATACAATTGGAGGCTGATGCTCGGGGCTGGAGCTTTGCCAGCCATTCTCTTGGCTGTGGGTGTGCTCGTTGTACTACCTGAGTCACCACGATGGTTAGTCCTACAAGGCCGAAATGAGGAAGCCAGAGATGTGCTTAGAGATGTTGTTTGTGGGAAGAACGAGGCGGAAGCTCAGAGGAGGTTGGAGGAAATCATGTTAGCAAACGAAGAAGAAGGGGGAGACGGAGCTGGGTGCTTTTCCAGCGGATGCAGAAGTCTCAGAAATAGAAACGAAGCGAAACGGATGCAGAAGTCTGATGGTCAGCACTGGATCACATCTCCATTAGCTCGAATGTACGTGATAGCAATCGGTATCAATTTTTTCCAACAGGCTACCGGCATAGATGCGCTAGTGTACTACAGTCCAGTTGTATTCAAGCAAGCAGGAGTGCATGGAAAGGTTGGCAAGCTGGGCGCAACCGTCGGCATGGGAGTCATGAAATTGGCGTTCGTGCTCGTTGCAACCTAGCTCTTGGACTTCGTTGGAAGAAAGAAACTACTGTATGTGAGTGCAACCGGCATCATCGCCTGTCTCACAACTGTAGCAGTGACGTTCGTGATCCTAGGGCTGAACTCTGCCGAGGGAGACTCTCTCATCGGGGTAAACGAACAGAAGGTGCCGGCACGGTCATCTGTGATAGGGGAGGCGGTGACGATAGCGGCGATTGTGGCGTATGTCGCGTTCTTCTCTGTTGGTTTCGGCCCTATAAGCTACGTGTTGACATCAGAGATCTTCCCCCTGCGCCATAGGTCGACAGCGGTGGGTGTGTCCGTTTTCGTGAACAGGATAGTGAGCGGGACGGTGCCTTGACATTTTTGAGCATCGCCAAGGGGGTGACGCCGGCAGGTACATTTGGGCTATTCGCAGGCTTAACAGCGATGTCGCTGCTATTTGTATGGATGATGGTGCCGGAGACCAAGGGGCGTACGCTCGAGGAGATCACTCATCTCTTTGCGCGCCCAAATCCTGCACCATCCATCCATGGTGTTGATGATGCTCGTATTAGTTCTTGCTCCACACGCATTGTCGAGCTTGCTCCCACAACCAAGGAACAGGGGACTGCCTCTCTGACACCATGTTCATAGAAGCAAATTCTTAACCAAGGAACAGGGGAATGCCTCTCTCACACCATATCCATACAAGCAAATTCTCGGATGTATTTGCTGTTAGTGCATCATTTGAAGCTTTTCTCATCATTTGGATGTATTTGCTATTTGTTGAGGCTTTATTATTTTGTATCTCTTTTTTTTTCCTTACCTCTCGATATTGGCACTTTTTCTTCTCTTGCTTTTTGAGAGAGAGAGAGAGGGGGGGGAAGGGAGAAGGGAGAAGTAAGAGGAAGGAAGGAAAAATGGGATTGAGTCTAGATGAAGTCGACGATTGGACTATTGAACTACTTGGGTATGGGGGATGAAACCTTGTAAGTTGAATTCCTCTCAGGGCCTCCAACAAATTGTTACTAATTAAGGTTCTTTAAATTGATTTTTCTTGCTTTTTTCGCAAGATTTTCTAAATGAAGTTTTTAAATGTTTTCTTAACTAATATTTATGGCTTACAACTTTCGTCTCGAATCTCGATTCGACGAAATTTCTTTTAAATGTACTCAAAGCTTTTGCACTTTGGATAGATCGGTAGATAGATAGATCACTAGATAGGAAGAAGGATTCTTTTGGAAATAATTCTCTAGAAGTGCCTCTAATTTGGCAAACCTTATCTAATTATAATCTAATGTTTCTTTAGCACAAATTACATTGGAAATTCTTTAAAATCCAAAGAAATTACATTTAAGAGAGAGATTCGAAGATATTGGAGGGTGTGAAACATTCACGTCTACACTAAATTCAATGGTGTTTTACAAGATATATGAAGATAGAAACTCTCATTCTCTCTCCCATTTTTATTTTATGTTATCACTTTCAATTCACTTCGATTTTTTCTTCTTTTAGAGGTGCACATTGCTAAAGATGTTAAGAAAAAAAGGTGCACATAATATTTTTCCGTTGATTTGAAAAATCTCCACACATATAAACGGAAAAAGATTTAATATTCAAAACCACTATTCTCGCAGGATCCACTTGCTTTTAAGTTCGTTTTCCTCAAGAAATAGCACTCGACTTTGTTTAACGGGTGGTATTATTATAAATTTTTATCTTTTTGCCTATAAAAACTAGGGATTTTTCTATGATCCATCCCGTGGGAGTCTCCTTGACATTGTTAGCATATTTCCTTCAAAATTTTCCAAAGGGCTTTGCTTCTAGTCACACTCTAGAGAGCCTTTGAGTAGCCAATGGCCTCATCTAGGAGATCTTTCTTATGTTTTTACTATAGGATCAAGTTGGAGCGATCTAAAACTTGTTTACAAATGATCGAGATCTCTTGGAAAGAGAAAAAATGGGGGCCGATGTCCTCTCTCCCCCTATATAACACATCTTTTGGACCACATGGGGAACCTCATATATTTTTTTGCCCCTAAAATTGGCCCATATCCCATGGTGGATATTTTCCATAACAGAACCACTTTCTGTTGGAGATAGATTTCTACGGAAGCATGCAAACACCACAAGGAAGAAGAAGAAGCTTGGAGCACAAACACACAATACTGAATGTATTACTAGAGAATGTAGAAAGATAAGTAGCCCATTAGGGCAATAGGCGTATATACAAACAAGCTGGGAAAAAAAACCTCCTAAAGAGGGAAAAAAGTGCCCTGGTGGTCCTAGTCCTACTGTGTTCACACCCATCACTACCTAAATATATCAACAAATCCCCCCTGTGAGTGATGCGGTGAACAAGAAGCTGGCACTCATGTATAAGGAAGTGCCAAGCTATGTGGAAATTACTCCACAAAACGAAGTAAGCCCAAAGCTTTGTGGAAAGTTTCAAACTTCTCCCTAGGCAGAGCCTTCGTGAAAAGGTCTGCAATGTTCTCCTGCGTGGGCACATATGCCAAGCTGATCTCCCCAGCAGAGAACCTCTCCCTGACATAGTGATAATGCACCTCAATGTGCTTAGTACGAGCATGGAACACAGGGTTCCTTGCAACTGCCAATGCACTCTGACTGTCAGTGAAGATGGTGGTGGCAGAAGACTGGCCAACACCTAAATCAGCCATAAGGCGTCTGAGCCACACACACTCAATAATCACTGTGAAAGTTGCCCTATACTCAGCCTCACAACTAGAAGTGGCCACAGTAGGCTGCTTCTTGCTCAACCAAGATATACATGAGCTACCAAGCATGAAGCAAAAACCACTCGTGGACACACGAGTGTCATAGCAACCAGCCCAATCAGAGTCAGAAAAAGCATGCAAATCTGGCGGTAGTGATCCCCCCTTGGGATAAAACAACCCAAGTAGCCGAGTACCACTCAAGTAGCGAAAGATGCGCTTAACCGCCTTCCAATGTGTGACTCCTGGGCAATGCATAAACCTGCTCATCTGTGAGACAGCAAACTGAATATCTGGTCAAGTAATGCATAAGTAAATCAAGCATCCAACAGGCTGCTAATAGAGAACAGCATCAAATGCATCTCCAGCATCATGAATACTCAATCGTAAACCTGTCTCCATAGGAGTGGCAATAGGCTTACAATCTTCAAGGCCAAAACGCTGCAATAATATGTCAATATATCTCGTTTGACACAAAGCCCTTCCACCATCAACTTGCATAAATTGAATGCCCAAATAGTGATGCAAATGCCCCAGATCAGACATCTCAAATGAGGCATGCAAATCAGCCTTGAAATCAGCAATATGCTTCTCAATAGGACCAGTGAGCAGCATGTCATCAACATAGACAACAATGATCAGAAGCACATCATTAGCACGCTTAACATATAAGGTGCTTTCAGTTGAATTGTTCTCAAAACCATGTGCAACCAGATAGGCATGTATCTTCTCATACCAAGCATGTCGTGCTTGCTTTAAACCATATAATGCCTTCTTTAACCTGCACACCTAGTTTTCATGCCCTTTTTGCACAAAGCCACGAGGCTGAAAAACATACACTTCTTCATGCAAGTCACCATTCAGAAATGTTGTTTTAATGTCCAATTGATATACATTCCAACCGTGATGGGCTGCAAGTGCACAAATGCTCCGAACAGTAGTAATCCGGCATGTAGGTGCAAAGGTCTCATCAAAATCAATGCCTCTTTCCTGCGCATAACCCTTTGCAACAAGCCTAGACTTATACCTATCAAATGTACCATTAGGTTTACACTTCAGCTTGTATACCCACTTAGTGCCAATGGCCTTCTTGCCAAGAGGAAAGTCACATAAAGACCATGTACCAATCTTCATTATAGCATCATACTCAGATTGCATAGCAGCCATCCAATTTTCTGAATTATGTGCTTCATCAAAAGAAACAGGCTCATTCTCATGACAGAGACTAGACGCAGTCATAGCATAGCAATCTGATGCAAAGGAGGCACTATGAGAGCCTGAACGAGTATGATATGACAAAGGTGCATCTAATTTGTTGTCACACAAAGTCTGCACCAGCAATTTTGGCATAGTTTTTTCCTGCTCAATATCAGCTCTCTCATCAACAAGTGAATCATGTAAAACTGCATCAAAAATGGAATGATCTGCATCATCATATGAAACCTGCAAAGGCTGAGAAGTTGCCTCATTAGGACCAGCACTAGACTGTCCACCTGTAAAAAGAGGCATCAAAGTATCATACATGTCTTTGGAGCTAACAGATGTCTCCTTAGTACATGAAAGCAATGGTTGAATAGCATCTTCCACAAAGACAATATCACGGCTAACCAAAATGTGTTTATTCTGTGGATGATACAGACGATAGCCTTTACTTTCAGAACTGTAACCAACAAAAATACATTTTACTGCCTTATCATCCAATTTTCTGGGATGTTGTTCAAGCACTAGTGCATATGCCAAACAACCAAAAACACGCAGATGAGCAACAGATGGCTTGCGGTCATGCCAAGCCTCATATGGAGTGATAGACTGCAGCACTTTAGTGGGACACCTGTTCAGTACATATGCTGCACACATGACAACCTCAAGCTAGAAACTATGTGGTAAAGCCAGACTCTTGACCATGCACCTCGCCATCTCCATGAGTGACATGTTCTTTCGTTCAGCAACTCCATTCTGTTGAGGTGTATACGGCACTATGTGTTTTATCCCACGTTCAGTCAAAAATGCATTAAAATCAGAAGACATATATTCCCCCCCTCGATCAGAACGGAGGGTGCCCATTTTACATGCTGACAAATTTTCAGCCAAAACCAAGAATTCTTTAAAGCACATGAACACTTCGGACTTTACTTTGAGTGGATATACCCATGCATTCCTGGAAAAATCATCAATGAAAGTTACAAAGTAAAGGTAATTTCCAAAAGAGGATGTCTGCATAGGACCACAGACATCACTATGTACAAGCAGCAATTTCTGTGTAGCCTGAACTTATCCATCTTTTCGAAAGGAGGAACCTTGCATTTTGCCCAAAATACAGCCTTCACAAACATTTTTTCCAGGTGCCTCAAGTTTGGGCAAAGAGGACACCATTTCAGATTTCTGCAGGCGTAGCAAACTAGCAAAATTCAGATGACCAAAGCGTGCATGCCAAAGCTTTGCATCTGACATAGCCTGAGAATCATTTATTGCACATGCCAAATCATTTTCAGATCTCTCATAGTTTATGAGCTTATATAGCCCATGACATAAAATGCTAGAAGCAATAATAACATCGCCATTTGATAGATCATGAAATGTACATCTGTCATCAACAAATTTCACAACCAAGCCAATCTTGGCTAATGCAGAAACTGATAACAGATTCTTCTTGATCCCTGGCATAAATAAAGCATCTAACAAAGTGAAAGAACTACCATCAGGAGTAGTCAAATTGATCTTATCAACTCCCATAACAGGATAAGAGGATTTGTTGGTGCATGTAACAGTATTCCATGTAGGGGAAGGCTTGAG
Source organism: Ceratopteris richardii (assembly GCA_020310875.1). Classification (NCBI taxonomy): domain Eukaryota; kingdom Viridiplantae; phylum Streptophyta; class Polypodiopsida; order Polypodiales; family Pteridaceae; genus Ceratopteris; species Ceratopteris richardii. The sequence goes on along the minus strand of MU261114.1, from coordinate 50,094 downwards.
TGAAGAGAAGAAACTGCGCTGGGAGGTAATATGTTTGGTCGCCCCACTGTTAAAGTACCAAACACTAAAGATGTATCAAGTCGAAGTTGCTTCGAAAATTGTGCATATTTCACATCACAATTTCGTTCAATGTAGACGACATATGATTACTATATGTTCATCATTCATATGATGAACGTAAGAGGATGACTTTGACTTGATTTAGTCAATGCGACGTAAAAGGAAAGCATTGCATATAAGTTAAAGCAACATATGTTTTTGACCTTCCTTATGACCACAATGAAAGGAAACAAACTTAGGTAATACATTTACAACTCCATGATCATCCAAACGTTTGAACCAAGAGATGAGAAGGGAGAAAAGAAATCCAATTTGCTTTTTCATATTAAACATTTAATCCACTTTGCTCTCCGTGTGGGGATTCAAATTCTAAATCTTTTAACTTTATTCGATTTCTTTAGGTTTTGTTTGTAATCAAGAACAATTATGTCTACTATAAACAAAAAGAGAAAAAAAAGAATCGGATCTTTGAACGACAGCTGGAAGAACCAAACGCAAAATGTCTCTCTTGAAAATTCTTCATGACTAACTTTGTAGTTGCAATTAAACCCAAGCGAAAAAAAATTCATTACATCACAACCATGCTGCACATAAGTTTGTTAACATATTAGATCATTAATCGGACTAGATGGTCTGAAACGGAATGACAGTAGTTCCACTTGGTGTTCATATTCATTTTCCTGAAAGAGTTCCCATGCCAAATTGTCTAGTTCAACTGTAAGTTTTCCATGGATTAAAAAAATAAAATCAACGGTATTTTTTCTCCCAATACTGAGCATCATAGTAGTGTACAGATCACATTATATGCCCACGTTCATAAAAAAAAAACAAACCATATAACTCTATGATTTGAAACAACTCAGAGAAGTATTAAATGAATTCCAAAGAGCAATAAGTGCTAATTTCAAGTACAGTTTGTGCAAAATAATTTTGAAACTACAAACTTTGAAACAACTTATCTAACAAAATCTATTTGACTCATATTTGTTGAGCGCGTAGCAGCTTCTGTAGACAGTAGTAAACGCCCATTCTTCTTCCTGCACAACATTTGCAGACTCTGTTTTTGGTGTAGAGGCCTCTGCAACAACCATTCCAGCCTCTTTCTTCTTTGCCTCTTTAGCAGCCAGTTTTGGACAGTTCTTTATGATATGATCATTCCCTTTACAGTACTTACAAAACAATTTCTCCTTTTTTGATTTCCTCATCTTTATCTTCCTTCTTCGAATATGCAGAATTACCAGATTTCTGCTTACTAGTTGAAGAGCTCCATTTTCCTTTGCCCTTCTGACTAGCCAAGAAAGCTTGATCTGCAACTCGCATAATGGACCTGTTTTGCCTGGACTGATCTTCCTGCAACAGAACAAAGACTAACTCCTCAAATGACAAGGCATTTGGATTACCTTTCATCATCAACCGAAGAGTAGAAGCAAAACTCTGATATGAATCAGGAAGACCATTCAGAACGATATGCACAAGTGAGCTATCTGGTATAACTTCATCAGCAGAAATCAACTGTTCCTTCAAGTCTTTGATCTTTGTTAGGAAACTGTCCATAGAATCACCTTCATTCATGTGCTCAGTCTCCAACTATTTTCGAAGGTAAGCAACACGAGCCTCATTCCTAGCTTGGCACAATGTGATAAGTGTATCCCAAGCATCCTTAGTTGTTCTGCAAGAGCGAATATGAGGAATAATGGCACGTTTGACAGACAAAGCTATCAATGCATGTGTCTGGGCATCTCTACTATCCCAACAAATCTGCTCTGCAGTAGTTGCAGCAGAAACACCAGCACGAACAGGAATCTGCGGAATATCATCTTCGACACCATTTCATCAGCTCCAGCACCTGTATTTACAGTACCTGTAGTCAGAGGTGTAACAGGACGTCTTTCAACACTCTGCACAATGTTCCACAATCCTTTTGCAACCAATACATGTCGCATCATATAAGCCCATAATGGGTAGTTGGTACCATCCAACTTATCCTCAACAGCCAACATACGGAATACATCACTTCTTTCAGCCATGGCCGGTGACTAAAATACCTTGATGCAAAAAATTGATTGTATCTCAAAAAGTTGAACAGAACTGCCCCAACAAATTGTGCTAGACCTGTAGCAGACTTCGAGATGCTTATACTGGCGAACAGAAACTGGTATATATCATTGGCACAAAAAGATGAAATAGCATGCACAAGCACTGCGATAATGCGTTCGGAGGCCGAAACGAGCTCAGATCGCAATTTCGGCAGCACAGAGCGAAGATGTTTTGATCTCTGAAGCACCCTGAGTGTGCTCACCAAATTTTGTTCGAATCTGAGACTGCAAATGGAAGAGTGTCGATGGCGCCCTTGATGAAGCGATGACCTGCTCTGATACCAATTGTTGGAGATAGATGTCTGCGGAAGCACGCAAACACCACAAGGAAGAAGAAAAAGCTTGGAGCACAAACACACAACACTGAATGTATAACTAGAGAATGTACAAAGATAAGTAGCCCATTAGAGCAATAGGCGTATATACAAGCTGGGGGAAAAAAACCTCCTAAAGAGGAAAAAAAGTACCCCGGCGGTCCTAGTGTGTTCACACACATCACTACCTAAATGTATCAACACTTTCTTGCTTTCCAATAAAGAATTTTAAATATCTTTAAACTTAAAGTCCCACCTCATCGAGGACCAATGTAGAAGAGAGACCCCATACCTCTTCTTAGGAACAACTGTAGATTTACTCCCTAGGACACCATAGGGAAGTATACCCTGGAACGTGTATGTACAGAGAGACACTTCATAAATGCCCAACTCCTCAAGAGGGTATGGGTAGAATAGAGAGTACAAGAAGCATTCTCAAATATTTAGCAACTCAAAATTGCATCAAATGATTCACACAAAATTAGAGAGTATGATAGCATGCAACAAGACACACAAATTGAATAGCCACTACTCGTTCACCTATAGCCACTTGTTCGCCCCTGAGGTTACATGTTTAGTCCTCTTACTAGCAGGGCTCCAGATAACATAATATTCAAGCAATGCTAATGGATTCACATAAAAATTGAGAGCACAGTAGAAAAGTGTGTCAATATGCCCTCAGAAAACAACATGATATTCAAATGCCAACTAAATCCTTATTTGAAGCTTTATAGTGCACTCCACGATTAGGCCAATGATGAGGCCAAAAGTCCAAAAGACATACCCAGGCTATTGGCCATACTAGTATGTATCCTAGATGGAGAGTTACAAGAGATACAACACAAAAAGACAACAAGTTGTCTACCATATACTATAGTCATAAGTGCTCCATAGTTGCTTATATAGACAAGTTGTCTACCATATACTATAGTCATAAGTGCTCCATAGTTGCTTATATAGACATTGCGAGGCCAAATGAGTGGCACGACTCAATCCCAAATGATCCTTGGAGAGAGGCCGAAAATGGCTCCTAAAATGGACTGCACACCCAAAATGGAGTGACCGATGGCTTGGCACAAGGCAACTACCTGTAAAGAGAAGTTACTTTGGCATGCCACAAACCCCCAAAAAGCCCACCTTTAGACTTTCTCCCTATGAGTTCTTGACTGATCTTGACATTTGTAAGCCTTTAAGGTGGCTTTCATTGTAGTTCCTTGTCACCTTCACTTCTCTCACGCTAAGTCTGCATATATACTATGAGTCTTGATGGGGAAATGCCCAGTTTTGTGGGTCACAATGGGATCACCCTATTTTCATATGTGCAAAATGATGGGATGGTCGTATATTTAGAGGTGCAACTTTGTAGTGCAATGGTGCAACTTTGTAGTGCAATGCAATTGGAGTCTCCTAATTTTCAGGTGGAAGGTGTTGGGGGGTCGCTAGAAGATAGTTGGGTTGCCTTATTTTGAGGTAGAAGATAGTGAAGGGGTCACCCTAGATTTATCATGGAGTCTGAATGACTCACCTAATATTTTCCATGGATTCAAAAATGAGCTCGCCTAGTTTTAAGGTGGAAGAAGATGGGGCAAGTGCAGTTAGGCAAAATAAGCAAAGAGGCAAGTATTTTTGTGCATCGGTAGGAAACTTGGGCGGATGCATTTGGCAAAAGAGCACATCTAGTTTTTGGTGAGCTATCAAAAGTGGGTCATCTAGTTTTTTGGCTTTTAATAAAATTGGGCGACTAAGTTTTTGGGCTTGTAGCGAAGTTGGGCGGCAAACTATTGCACATAGGTAAAAATAAGGCGATTGAATTTGGTGAGCTAGAGGAAACAAGAGCGAGTGAATTTGCCGAGTTAGAGGAAACAAGGGCGAGCAATTTTGGGCTCCTTGGGTGGGGTGTTGGGAGAGGAAAATAAGGCAAGTGAATTTGGCTCCTTGGAGAAAAGTTGGGTGAGCGGATTGTGGTGTTTAGGGGAAAATAGGGCGAGCATTTTTTGTCAATTTCAAGAAATAAGGTGACTACACTTTTGGGACTTGCAAGAAAAAGGACGAATAAACTTTGGGCTGCAAGACATCAGAAGGTGACCGAATCTTCCTAGCACAACTAGAGTGCTATAGACCTTTGCATCAAGCCTTTGCATATTCTCGATGCAAGCTTCCCTTTTATTTGCTTCAAAGGAAGGATTACTTATGTTGAAAAAAAAGAACTACCTTAAAGAAATGAACCAATGTTATATACAGTGGAGAGATTATCCATCACGCTTGCTTCAATTGAAGTACGTCTTCACCCTCAAAAATGTTAACCAGGGGCAAGTTTTCTTCTTCCAAGTCTTCCAATTGTTGTATGGCACCTTGACACATCTTCTCCTTGGTTTTCAAGTGTTTGATGTAGGCTCTTTCATTCTCTTCTTTCTGTTGCAATAATCATCCCATGGCATCCTTGTTGCATTCCTGCAGAGCTATAATGCCCTTATTTTTTTATCGATATGATGAGATAGCTCTAAGCATAGCCACTTTTTCCTTAGGCTTTGGCTTCCTCACAACATTAGTACAGACATCATGAGATCATGTAGGTGAATCTCTATCCATGAATGGCATTTTGTAGAGTCCAAAATGTTCTTGGATTTCTTCCATGTCCTAGCTTTCATATAAGCCAAAATTCACCTTAACTTGGAGTAGGTTGATGTAATACCATAGTCATCTTTCTTAGTGGATTCATTATCTGATGGTTTTGATCACCTTCAAGGTTCATGCCATGCATGAATGCCTCTTCTTTACAATCTTTAGACAAATCTTGAATAGTAGGAGCAAAGGCAATACTTATCTCATGCTCCATAATCGGCTCCTTGGTCAAGTCATATGAAAGATCTAAAAATGGGGTGTCTTTTGGCACTATTGAGTAAAAAGTTGTGGCTTGAGATGTCTGTCCATATTTTGCATCTTTTGGTCCTGCATCCATAAAACTATGTGATTCGGATCATTAGGGGAAAAACGGAACTTGCTTTGGGTCTTGTAAGGATTTTGATTAAAGTTCTTAATCTAGGAGATTAAAGGGCCTCATGAAACCACTAGTGGTTTTGGAAATAACATAATCTTTGACAAAATCTTGAGCATCCATAGCCTTTTTTTATTGATGATTGACATTAAAAGGCGTGGAAGAATATAGAGAGAGAAATCACGCACTTCATGGGGGCTTGCATACTCTAATGCCTCATCCAAAGGCTAAGTGCAAATGGGGATGATCCTCTTCTTAGGAGATGCCTGAAGCCATTGGATGGCATATAAATTTAACGAAATAGGATGAAAGGCACACTTCCACCATGGGGAAGGCCTAGAACCATTGGATCTTGTGAAAGATCTAGTGGAAAGGTGCATTTCCATGAAGGGGATGATTTGGGGCCATTAGATTTTATCCAAATCTGATGGAAGAGATGGAAAGCACCTTTCATGATGAGGGGGCATCAAGGCCCTTGACTTTGAAGTTAGTCCAAAGGTAAAAAATGAGGGAGCCTCCCCTCTTATAAATCTGAATAGAATCCCTTGGATCCACATCAAATCCAAGGGCTCAAATCAAATCTCGGCTTGACTTTTCCACTTAAGGCATAGCCTTTGAATCTTAGGACCATCTAATGGTTGTAGTTCACTTGTAGGAGATCTCAAAACACTAATAGGAAAGAAACCACCAAATGAAGGTAGTTTTCTCATCTTTGACCAAGGAAAAATAAGAAAAACATATACCTAGCCTACTTGTTTAAGAGACTAGAATGTGGTCAGTACCCTCTTCTTATTGATGGATGACTTATCATTCCTTAAGCTAAAAGACCCAAGGAGGGTTCCTTTTTTTCCCTAATGTTGATTACCTAGTTTTTCTTGGCCTAACAATGTAGCGGTGCCCTTCAAAAAAATTCAGCCACTTTGATAAAGTTGCCCAAATGGAGGCACTTGCCCCATTAGAGGTGTTTACAGAAAAGTCATGTGTCCAACTTGCTTCATAGAAGGAGTTAAAAACACCAAAGAAATTGACCCAACATAAGTATTATGGAGTAATGTTTGCATAAGATAAGACATCTAGCCTTAAAGCATGTAGCTATATAGAAGCTATTGATGAGGGAATGGAAATGCATAGTGTCTCTTGATAGGGGAGCTCCACATAGAGTATTGTCTTACTTTGACCAAATGAGGTTAAATTGTGCCTATGCTATTGTAGTGATTACATTCATTGCATAAAGGCATGTGGTATCCTGAGTGGTTTAAGAAAGGGGAAAATGCATACATAAATTCCTTCCATTTTCTCTTTATTGCAAAATGTAAACGATATTCCTTATTGGGTTATTTGATTTGGTATGAAAACATTAAGTTACTTCTATGTTGAAAGGGCTACTTAATCTGTTGATATCAAAGGGAGATTGCATTCCTTTGATGGAAGATATCGACATAATGTTTCATGATTCAACAATCACTTCCTAGAGAAGATGTTTCTTATTTATTTAAATCTTAGGAAAGAGATTTATGTGCAACGTTTAAAACACAGCCTATTGTGTTGAACATTACTTCAAGTAGACTGATTTTATAACACAACGCTTACGAGTGAGATTTTGCATTGCCAAGTTCCGAGTTCAAATAAAGATCCTTTAAAGGAACGTTCTTTGCAATTGCAAGTTATAAAATCAAAAGTAATTTGTTCATTCATCACCAATACTCTAATTCAAAATTTTTGTGAAACAATATTGTTGATATATTTAGGTAGTGATGTGTGTGAACACATTAGGACCGCCAGGGCACCTTTTTCCCTCTTTAGGAGGTTTTTTTGCCCTCGGCTTGTATATATGCCTATTGCCCTAATGGGCTACTGATCTTTGTACATTCTCTAGTAATACATTCAGTATTGTGTATTGTGCTCCAAGCTTCTTCTTCTTCCTTGTGTTGTTCGCGTGCTTCCATAGACGTCTAACTCCAACAACTGGTATCAGAGCAGGTCATCGCTTCATCTAGGGCACCGTCGACACTCCTCCGTTTGCAGTCTCAAATTTGCATGGAATTTGGTGAGCATACTCAAGGTGTTTCAGAGATCAAAACAGCTTCGATCTGTGGTGCCAAAATCGCGATCTGAGCTCGCGAACGCACTATCACAGCGCTGTCGGCGCGAAAGTCACGGTCGGTGGATCAGGGCGACCGCCAAAAAATAACGGCGCACGCAGGGTGCTTAGCGCAATCTCAGGTGAATAAATGAAATCTCAAGGTGATGACTCGTCAGTTTCACCTATGACTAACTTTAAGAGGATATCAAGATGTCAAGACCAATGTGATTACTCTTTGAAGAGGAATAGGACTATCATGCATGAGAAAACCTTGGCATGATTTTGGTCATGAAAATCAATCAAGAATGGAATTTGAACAAAGTGCATAAATCCTTCAATATGGATGCATGGCCAAACAAACGCTAGGCCATAGAAATCAGTGTGTTGATCATAGTCATGTTCGGATTAGAATATCATTTCGCTATGATAAGTTCATGAGCAAATTATCATATGAACATGTCAGAAAACATTAGTGGACTATGCCATATATGCAAAAACAACGCGTTCGATCATCATTTGTTGACAGTTATAATGCATAATTGAAGAGTATAATCAATACAAGCAAATTGATTCGCACAGAGTTGCCAATAGAGTTCCACAACTTGGATAGTATTTCTCTTCGTGCGCAGAAGAATTTCTCAAATCCTTAAAGCTTCACAATCGAATGCCAGACCTGAGAGCTCTCTTCTTCTTCAATATCCGAGCAGCGGCTCCTTTTCTGATAAGTAGCGTGCCACTTGGTCGTTTCTTCTCCTTAGAAAATGACTACGCTTATCCTTCAAACTCTGTATATGCTGCGTTCCATTAAAACAAAGAGTTGGCCTCCATCATCCTTCCGTGCCACCCATTCAGCATCAAAACAGACCTGATGTGCAGACTAGACTATTGTAGTCTCTCAGAAGCGCGCAAATTTAACTGCTTTATCAGACAGTAATACAATTTAATATTGATTAGATAATCAGAGTACTTCTATGAACATTATCGCACAAACTGAGAAGTATGGTTCCTCATCTATTGCCGGACATAGTGATAGCTCTACAGAGAACTGCCGTTTGCAATTACAAGATCAAATTTTGATCAAAGCATGAAGATTATTTGTGTGATCAAGACTTTAGAACAACAAATAGCTTAAATCGTACTATAATAGTTCATAATTCATCAATTTCTTGATTCTGCGCATTCGTCATCATTTTCCAATCAAGTCATCCATATAATACATGCGCGTTGACACTTCTCCTACAGATTGCAGATTATCATAAGCTATTTGCAACAGTAAAATAATTATGATGAGGCGCACGGAGTTTCTTCCTTTGCAAGTATCTATGCATTGACATCTATCCCATCACAGGTGAAATAGCATCGAAAGGATTATGAACCTAGAAAACTGTGTAAAAAACACGGACAGATGAAACTTCCCTGATGATACAGCTACGCCATCGTTCTAGATAAAATATCTGAAATTTAATGGTTTGAGAGGTTCTTGGAATCTCCGCCACTAGGAACAGTTCCGCTAAGAATCATAGATGAGTAGAGGTGAAGATATTCTCCCTCATCTGCATCCATACATTCCCGCCTCTTTGCTCGTCAATTTCTTCTCCTGCATACCTTATCAGCGTCCTCACTCTAGAGAGATAGCGACCTCAGATTTTCAGCAGAGGTTAATGATGCAGTCCCCCCTTCCAGGCCTCGTTCCTTCCACAGATATCGCCGCCTTCCCCCTTGGACGGACCCCTTCAACTTCTTGTGCCCCTCCTTTTTCCCAAAAGCTTCGATCTCCTCTTTTCTCTTGAACGATGGAACCCCCCTCTTTTTGGATGATGGCTACGCCTTTCCTTTCGTTATGGCTGCGTTCTTCCCTCATTATCTTTGCTTTTTCCTCAAAGCCATATCTTTTGTGCTTTATAAATCTATGATTAGAGTTTATAACATTGACCGCTCTTTCCATGGGTGCTTGATTCAACGGAGGGAGACTTCTCGTTAAGGCCATACGCAATAGCTGCAGCAGAGCCTCATGTATGATGCACATAACATTCAATCCAGTGCGGTCTTAGTAGCTTGTCGTTGAGAATCCTTAAAGTACACAGGTACCATAATGACATCACGAAGTCGTGAGCCTTCGAAGAGCTCTTCCATGCCTTAATGGAACAAGATCCACATCTCCTAAGAATTGAAGTGCTTGTCTTTCTGTGAAAATGTACTTCCTTGGAATGTGACAGCTTGCTTTTAACTCTAAAGTTTCTGTCATCTTTTAGCAAGTTATGGAGAGGGAATCTCTCCGACAGCGCTTGTGTATGCTATTTCATCTTTTTGTGCCAAAGGTATATACCTATTTCGATTCGCCAGTATAAGCGTCTCGAAGTCTGCTACAGGTTTAGCAGAACTCGTCTGGGCAATTCCGTTCAACTTTTGAGATACAGTCAATTTTTTGCATCAAGGTATTTTAGTCACCGGCCATGGCTAAAAGCAGTGATGTATTCCGTATGTTGGTTGTTGAGGATAAGTTGGATGGTACCAACTACCCATTATGGGCTTATATGATGCGACATATATTGGTTGCAAAAGGATTGTGGAACATTGTGCAGGGTGTTGAAAGACGTCTTGTTACACCTGTAACAATAGGTACTGCAAATACAGGTGCTGGAGCTGATGAAGATGGTGTCGAAGATGATATTGTGCAGATTCCTGTTCGTGTTACTATTTCTGCTACACCTACTGCAGAGCAGATTCGTTGGGATGGCGGAGATGCCCATGCACATGCATTGATAGCTTTGTCTGTCAAACATGCCATAATTCCTCATATTCGCTCTTGCAGAATAGCTAAGGATGCTTGGGATACACTTATCACATTGTACCAAGCTAGGAATGAGGCTCGTGTTGCTTACCTCCAAAAACAGTTGGAGAGTGAGCACATGAATGAAGGTGATTCTATGGACAGTTTCCTAACAAAGATCAAAGACTTGAAGGAACAGTTGATTTCTGCTGGTGAGGTTATACCAGATAGCTCACTTGTGCATACCGTTCTGAATGGTCTTCCTGATTCATATCAGAGTTTTGCTTCTACTCTTTGGTTGATGATGAAAGGCAATCCAAATGCCTTGTCATTTGAGGAGTTAGTCTCTGTTCTGTTGCAGGAAGATCAGTCCAGGCAGAACAGGTTCATTATGCGTGTTGCAGATCAAGCTTTCCTAGCTAGTCAGAAGGGCAAAGGAAAATGGAGCTCTTCTACTAGTAAGCAGAAATCTGCAAATGCTGCACATTCGAAGAACCAAGATAAAGATGAGAAGTAATCAGAAAAGCAGAAATTGTTTTGCAAGTACTGCAAAGGGAATGATCATATCATAAAGAACTGTCCAAAACTGGATGCAAAAGAGGCAAGGAAAAAGGAGGTTGGAATGGTTGTTGCAGAAGCCTCTACACCAAAAAAAGAGTCTGCTAATCTTGTGCAGGAAGAAGAATGGGCATTTACTACTGTTTGCAGTTTTGACCCATCTTCTCATGAGCAGTGCATGTCTGCAGTGGACTCAGTGCATGTCTGCAGTGGACTCAGATGTTTGGTACTCTGACAGTGGGGGACCAAACATATTACCTTGCAGCGCAGTTTCTTCTCTTCACTTGAGCCTGCCCCTACAAGGAATACTGTCACATGCGCCAACAACTCCTCTTATCCTGTTATGGGAGTTCGTAAGATCATTCTAACTACTAGTAGTTCTTTCACCTTGTCAGATGCTTTATTTGTGTCAGGGATCAAGAAGAATCTGTTATCAGTTTTTGCATTAGCCAAGATTGGCTTGGTTGTGAAATTTGTTGATGACAGATGTACAGTTCATGATCTGGCAAATGGCGATGTTATTATTGCTTCTGGCATTTTATGTCGTGGGGTGTATAAGCTCATAGACTATGAAAGATCTGTGAATGATTCAGTGTACAGTGCTGTATACACCTCAACAGAATGGAGTTGCTGAACGAAAGAACAGGTCACTCATGGAGATGGTGAGGTGTATGGTCAAGAGTTAGGCTTTACCACATAGTTTCTAGCTTGAGGCTGTCATGTGTGTAGCATATGTACTTAACAGGTGTCCCACTAAAGCGCTACAGTCTATCACTCCATATGAGGCTTGGCATGATCGCAAGCCATCTGTTGCTCATCTACGGGTTTTTGGTTGTTTGGCATATGCACTAGTGCCTGAACAACATCACAGAAAATTGGATGATAAGGCAGTAAAATGTATTTTTGTTGGGTACAGTTCTGAAAGTAAAGGCTATCGTCTGTATCATCCATAGAGTAAACGCATTCTGGTTAGCCGTGATGTTGTTTTTGTGGAAGATGCTATTCAGCCATTGCTTTCACGTACTAAGGAGACATTTGTTAGCTCCAAAGACATGTATGATACTTTGATGCCTCTTTTTACAGGTGGACAGTCTACTGCTGGTCCTAATGAGGCAACTTCTTAGCCTTTGCAAGTTTCATGTGATGATGCAGATCATCCCATTTCTGATGCAGATTTACATGATGCACTTGTTGATGAGAGAGCTGATATTGAGGAGGCAAAAACTATGCCAAAATGGCTGGTGCAGACTTTGCGTGACAGCAAGTTAGATGCACCTTTGTCATATCGTACTCGTTCAGACTCTCATAGTGCCTCCTTTGCATCAGCTTGCTATGCTATGGCTGCGTCTAGTCTCTGTGATGAGAATGAGCCTGTTTCTTTTGATGAAGCACAAAATTCAGAAAATTGGATGGCTGCTATGCAATCTGAATATGATGCTATAATGAAGAATGGTACATGGTCTTTATGTGACTTGCCTCCTGGCAAGAAGGCCATTGGCACTAAGTGGGTATACAAGCTGAAGCGTAAACCTGATGGTACAGTTGACAGGTATAAGGCTAGGCTTGTTGTAAAGGGTTATGCGCAGGAAAGAGGCATTGACTTTGATGAGACCTTTGCACCCACATGCCGTATGACTACTGTTCGGAGCATTTGTGCACTTGGAGCCCATCATGTTTGGAATGTACATCAATTGGACATTAAAACAGCATTTCTGAAT